>JAVTVY010018447.1:0-77702 GCA_036873755.1 Hanleya hanleyi
CATATCAGACATTATAATAATACAATATTTTAACGTCATGTCAGACATTATAATAACAAAATATTTTAACATCATGTCAGACATTATAATAATACATTATTTTAACACCATATCAGACATTATAATAATACAATATTTTAACACTATGTCAGACATTAAAATAATACAATATTTTAACGTCATGTCAGACATTTCAATAACACAATATTTTAACACCATGTCAGACATTATAATAATACAATATTTTAACGTCATGTCAGACATTATAATAACACAATATTTTAACATCATGTCAGACATTATAATAATACAATATTTTAACACCATGTCAGACATTATGATAATACAATATTTTAACACTATGTCAGACATTATAATAATGCAATATTTTAACGTCATGTCAGAAATTTCAATAAGACAACATTTTAACATCATGCCAGATATTATAATAACACAATATTTTAACACCATGTCAGACATTATACTAACAGAATCTTTTAACGTCATGGCAGACATTATAATAACACAATATTTTAACATCATGTGAGACATTATAATAACACAATATTTTACCATCATTTCAGACATTATAATAATACAATATTTTAACATCATGTCAGATGTTATAATAACACAATATTTTAACATCATGTCAGATATTATAATAACACAATATTTTAACACCATGTCAGACATTATAATAACACAATATTTTAACATCATGTCAGACATTATAATAACACAATATTTTAACATCATGTCAGACTTTATAATAACACAATATTTTGAAACCATGTCAGACATTTCAATAACACAATGACCGCATATTTTTCGTACCACTTGGAAATGAGAGGTTCTATGAACGACTGATTGAATCAATGATCACATCTGATACATTCAAAATCATATATAGACATACTGCGCAAAACCCTTAGCCTGGAGCAGAATGCAGCTGACAGAGCCCTTCAAATGCGTATTCATTTCGCCGATTTCTGTATAAATTAAAACATACATTATGTTAACGACTACACATTGAACACATCTGCAAAAAATGAAATTTATAACAAACCTGCAACTTTTCAACTAGATAATTGATATCAGTTTTTTTATTCACAGTAACGTTTCCTTTAAGTTAGGTTACGGTTGGTCTCTGTGATTCATTGCTGTTTGATGTTTGAAAAACTCCCATTGGTAAACAATTCGAATTTGAATCGTGAGGAAACGCTAGTTTTCTCACAGTTGGTGACATGAAGAAATACAAGAAGGGGTTGATGGCACTATTCAGTAACACCAGAAATGCTGTGAGATTCCCACTGGCAAACGCCAAAGGCGATAGTTGAAATTTGAAGGTATAGACAATAATCGAAAATATATTCACGGGTGTCCAGGACAAAACAAAGATTAACACTATTGCCAGCACAGATCGTCCAGAAACAGTTTTTCTCGGAGTTTCGTTCTCGGAGTTGACCAATGTTTTCCTAAGCTTATATACTTTAATTCCGTGAAAAACAACGAAGACAGTCAGTGGGATGAAGAAACACAGAATGAAATACGCGAGGACGTAGATTCCGCTATTCTCCTTCACCACACACATGGTCCTGGTGGCATAATATCTGGAAGCACCTCGTCCTGACACTAACACTGATGTTGAATTGCAAGCAAACATCACAATCCACAGCATAACAGATAACCAAGCCACCTTCTTGGCCGTCAGATGACGTCGAGCAAACAGTGGTTTTACGAGAGTCAGGTAGCGCACCACTGCAAACAGAGCCAAGTGGTAAGCGCTGATTGCAGTCGAGGAAAATACGTTGACGTGGTATATTTTGCAGATTGTATCCGGAGTGTCAGGTATATAGAGTAAGTACAAGCTCGAACACACACATGCATCTGCAAACGCCAGATTCAACAATATAATGTATGTAGGGGACATCCGTAGAATTCTGAATCGCAAAATGGTCAAGATAAGAAACAAATTCCCAATTAAACCAATACAACTCACGATAGAGAAAGAAAAACCCAGGCCTTTGGTAATGTCTAGTATGTTGTTGATGTCACTGCTACTGTTAGACTGACTGCTAAAATTATTCACGATATTACTCTCATATATGTCAAAGACGACATATTGTTTTTCGAGGCTTGTCTCGGTGACGTTCGGCATATTTCGGGATATTCCGTAGTGAAGGAATTTCCTTCATGTAATATTTACAAGCAAATTCCAAAGTTTCAACATCGATACACGTAAAAATACTCGGGGGATGTATACTGCTTCCTCGGCATGTCAGATTTGCATGGCAGTGAACTCGTATATTTGAACACCTCCACTATGTCCATATAGTACTTCCTGGTTCGAAAACGAAGCGAAATAATGATAATTTCATTCCCTCACTGTCTATCTAACGTTTTTTTCTCCGCATCCGAGATGGTGTCCTCACCCAGGAGAGCATAGTTTATATTAGTACACGCGTGAAATATTTCACGGACTTGTTTGGTTTCAACCATTTTTGTCAATGCTGTGTGCTGCTGATTTCCCCTATAGTCGTATCACAGCCAAGGAGCATGCAGAATTAGATAGTCGCCATATGTTAGAACATTATCAGCAACTAGGAGAACGAGAACTTATGACAAAAATAGCACAACATATCTTCATATACATGAGAGCTTCACGTAACTATGATCAGATACTTCAAAAATGACGACACATGTATTAACATTTTAGTTTAAGTACCGGTACAAAGACTATTATCTCCTTAGAGACAGTGCTGGCGTTATTTACAAAGCAGTTGAAACGAACGTTTAATGGAAGTTATTGCACGTCAAAGCAGTAAAGCTCTAAATACTTAAGTTAAGTACCGGAACAAAGATACCACTATTGTCTCCTTAGAGATAGTGCTGGCGTTATTTACAAAGCAGTTGAAACGAACGTTTAATGGAAGTTATTGCACGTCAAAGCAGTAAAGCTCTAAATACCGTACTTCATTTCTCCGGCAACAAACCAAAGCGTTTGCAATCTTATTGATCTTGGATCATGGAATTCGAATTAAACGAGGATTATATATGTATTTGCTTCAGCTTTCGAGGAGTTTCCAAACATTGAGGGCGCAACCGCAATCATATTATTTTATGCACTGATAGCTGTGTATTATCTACTCTGTTTCGCTCGCCTAGTGAACTTTACAGGGGGAAAAGTGCTGAAACTGTATGAATTTGTAGTTTATCATATTGGGGGTATTTCAAACCTATTTGCATAACCACCCGAGTATGTGATCGTGGATCAATTCAAAATTTTGGCCATGTGGGGTACCAAAAAAAGGTGATATTTTCATATTTTGTTAATGGTTTTCTGGGGATAAAACATAGCAAATCTATTTTATTTCACCTCAGATGATTATTGGCCATGTAGTTATTGCAGAGAAACGTGCATACACATAAATTCTGTTACCAAGACTCAGACAGAAAGGAACACAGGTAGTTCCATGTACTCGATGCACTGCATTGTGATTGGCGTTTTACAGCCTCGAATTCTCATTCTTAATACAAGATGTGTCTCTGGGGACTCATTCGGCACATTTTATGGAGCTGTCTTTGAATTGGCGAAGGACCGCGTAGCCACTTTGTCCCAGTGGAACTGTAATCATGTCATAGTTATTCAAACGGAACGTCTTGAAATCAGTGTGACCCTGTTTTACATCACCCATTTCAAGGCATTGGGGTGAGAAGAGTTTTAGATGATGAATAACCCGGCTCCAGTATCATAACCGGAGGTGTCCTTTGGACTCTGCGCAGGAACTGCCCTAGCCCGGATCCCACACTACCCTCTGGCGGAAGCCTGGGTTCAGGCGACTCATTTGGTGACATCCCCATATCTTTAGCTCCACTGATTCTCCGTACAAGGTTCCACATCCTGTTGCGCATGCGCAGCCCTATGCCCTCACCCACACTACCCTAGGACGATAGCTTATGCCCAGGCGACTCATTTGGTGAATTACACATCTGTCTAGCCGCAGTAGTTCTCCGTACATGGTTCCACTTCCGGTGGCGCATGTGTAGCCATATGTCCCCACCCCACACTACCCTAGGGTGGGCGCCAGAGTCCAGGCGATTCATTTGGTAAAATCGCCATATCTCTAGGCCCACTGGTTCTCCGTACAGATTCCACTTCCGTTTGCACATGCGCAGCCATATTTCCTCCCTTCATACTATCCTAGGGCGGAAGTCTGGGTCCAGGCGACTCATTTGGTGAAATTACAGGGTTACACTTCCGGTGGGGTTGCGTCGGGGTCAAAGGTCACTTCTGGTCACACCCATTTAAAACGCATTTAAACTCACATATACCTCGGTCATGTTCCGAAAAGGCACGTAGACGCTTCTTGACCCCTTTGGAATCGTATATAAACGATCTTTGACCTTTGTTACGTCACTTCAGTTTACGGTCACGTGACCGGAAGGGACCTTTCACCCTTGCATACCATTCATCGGATATTGTGCTCAAGCGCAGAGGTCAAATGTCACTTGCGGTCACCTGACCAGAATCGGAAATGACGTCACGAAGGTCAAAGGTCAACAGTCTTTTCATGCGCTTTTACTACTATGGAGTTAGGTATAATTGCCAATGAATGCCGTATCGCTTACAATGTCTTTCCGTATCAATAGGCGGAGAACCCTTCTCGATTGGCACTGAACCTATTAAGCTAAAAATAGTGCGGCAATATGGTGCTTGAAATTGGGTTAATTCTGCAGTTTGAGGTAAAAGCATGAAACTTGGAACATTTATAGTATTCGATCCGCTGATTAAAATTTGCTATAGGCCCACTTAAAATTATTTCAAGATGGCCGCCAAATTCAAGATTACTGCCAATGTAATGTAGAAATCAGGGGGTCATTTGGAACCCCTAAATATTTTTATTAAACCAACGACTACGGACTTGAAATTCTTTATGACATACTTTGGACACAAGCGCTAGTGGAAAATCTTAAAAGCTCCAAGATGGCTGCCTTGATGACATCACAGTGACGTCATATTTTAAAAATGATTTTGGGGGTCGATTCATTAGAGATTTTTAATCTTTTTATTTATTCATGTTACTTTCTCTGGAAAACTACATAATAAATTAAGAAATAATTATTTGATGCGGATTAAAATAATTGTATGCACTTTCATGTGTAAAAAACCCCAAATATTTTAAGAAAAACGACGAAAACACAACTTTTTATTCACACCCTTATGACCTCTACTTTGAATTTACTCATGATCTTCTGCTTGTTCAAGGGGTATTGTCGTCAAGTTCATCTATCCGTTGCCGCCAAATATGCAGAACCGTGTTAGGTCCACGGACTACATTTTGAAAAACATTCATTCATCTAGGTATAGGTCAGACGTATATCGAAAATGAGTCGCTCTGGCCCAAATTTCACGAAGTTATGCCCTTTTTCGGATGTGATAATATCTGATTTCGTAATTTCAATAGGCATATACATCTACGTCATAATTGCCTGAAGGTAAAAACTTGACAACTGAAACTTTACAGCCTATGATATTGGGGTCATTTTGAGCCTATCTGCATACCCCTCCAAACAGAAAACCTTAAGTAGATTCAAAGTGGAAGTTACATGTATAAGGGGTTGACTAAAAAGTTGCATTTTCGTCGTTTTTCTTAAAATATTTGTCTTTTTGCGCATGAAAGTCCTCACAATTATTTGAATTCATATCAAATAATTATTTCCCAATTTATTATGTTGTTTTTCCGGAGAAAATAGCATGAATAGTCAATTTAAAAAATCTGACTGAAAAATCGACCTCAATAAAGCTTTTTTATAACATGACGTCATTGTGACGTCGTTAAGGCAGCCACCTTGGAACTTATTACATTTTCCTATAACGCTTGAGTCCAAGATATGTCATAGAAAGTTTAGACCCCGTAGCCTTATGTGTAAGAAGAAAATTTAGGGGTCCCAAATGACCTCCTGATTTCAACATTACAATGGCATCCATATTGAATTTGGCGGCCATATTGGAATCATATCAAATGGGACTATATCCAATTTTAATCAACCGATCGAGTACTATAAATGCGCCAAGTTTCATGCTTTTACCTCAAAGTGCAGAATCTTTTCACCATATTGCCCCACTAAAATGAAATAATCCACCGATTCAGCCTGTCGGGCAATGTTCGTACCCAGAATGTATCGGACTACGGGACAGGCTAGTCCTACGATTGGTTGATATTCAGATAAAGTGCTGGTGTTTGAATATCGGTGAGTGAGTCCAAATTATTATTTGTAAATTTCACACAAATCCTCCGCGTAATTAACGCCCGCTGGAAATATTTACGGCCAGTTGAATTCCGGTCTTCAACGCGGAACTAATAAGATCGGGCACCATCTGTCGGCCTGTTTCATTAAAATTGTACTCGATAACACCATGTTTTCATACCGTCTAAGTGATCACTGACCTATTGTGATGAAACACAATGTCTGAGAATTAATGGTCTGATGTGAGTAGAGATCTTTTAATGAAATCTTGTCATTTAGCATAGCGAGGGATAGGGAAAATAATTACTTCCTTCTAACCTTAAATGTAGCACGATGCCAAAATATATTTTTTTGTCGTGCATAGTTTTTCCCACAGTATGTGATAAGTTTGTACTATGCTGCAAACAATGCCGTTGGGTTGTTTAGAATATGGTGTTTCACACTGAGGGCAATACGTTTGAGGGATTTGACATTATATTGTTTATAGACAGCGATGCGCCTGTCCTCTGTGTTAATTCTCAGGGAATTCACGAGCTATCAGGTTTTGGAGAGGCATTCGTTCCTTGGAGCATTGCGTGTATACAGTGCCGTATAATTAACATTCATTGGTGAGTATCAAGTAGATATATACATAGAGGATCTTACACGAGGGGCTATTTAATTTGAAAGTTATGACACGAGTTGGGTATATATTTTTATATTGCGAGCGAGCAACATATAAAACTTACTCAACGAGTGCAATAACTTTGGCATTAAATTGCCACGAGTGTAAGATTCTGTTTATCACATGACTATTTTTAAGCAAATTATAAACGCAATAATTCGAGAGATTTTAACATCGAATCTATCTCAAAATTTCCTATCTTTGTTTCTTCTCGACAAAAAAAAAAAAAACGCCCTTGGCTCAGGCGCATCACAGCCTTACAAGCACAGTTGCCTGGCCTGTGGGATATTGGATGGTCGATGTCTACGTATAATTTTTCCCAAAAATTATGAAAATTAATAAATATATATATATTTTTTACAAATCGATTTTTTTTTTAAATATCTTTTCTAAGTGTATTTCTCTTTCATCTTTGATCATTCCCTGTAACGTCAAGGCGAGTTGCTACAGTTTTTAATTATCTACCATACCCTGCCCTCTATGACATAGAATAAAAGAGAAGTTGGGAATAGAATCGCTCAACACGGTCATTTCAAAACATTCTCAAAAAGAACGAAAGCCTACCTTTCCAAATGCCATCCGTTTATTACTTCCCAAGTGGACCAACCTTCGGAATATATACGCTTTGAATATATAAACCTTCCCTTGAGGAGAGAAATTCATTCTTCGCGCCAAAACATGGCTTTTCAAACTTTTAGCCAGCACTCCGGCAAAAAACACTTCCGTCAGAATTTTAAGAACCAGGCTATACAATATTATCAGCGACGATTGATCGAAATTGTCTCCAAAATTCATCTCCCGCCCACATTCGCGACTGCTCGGCTTATTCCGTGAAGTCATAACACCTCGCGTATTAATGGTGTAAGGATTTTACAGCTCTCAGCTGTAAACCGTGATCCGCCGCTCGTGAGGCACATCACGAGGGGAGGGGACTATGTGTTTCCCCTCACATAGTCCTCGTTGCATTTCTCTCTTATCGGGAGATAAAGTATATATCCAAATGAAATGGACATTCACTTGATTCTATACCCGTGCGGGAAGAATCTCTTCTAATTTGAGATGTTTCTCTCGGTTTTACCTCTTGAGCTAATCTTCATCAGTGTCCATGGTAACGGAAGTCATACAGCTTACATGCGCTGTTTGGAGTTTCCGCGTGATATTATTCTTTCAACATGGATGCCAATATGGATTCCTAGCAGTACGGAACGAGGTTCTAATGTCCAACATTGTCCCAGATCGTGTCGAGAGCTCCCGCCCATTGGTTTATCTGCCCCTGACTTTCGGAGATAATTTCGACCAGTCGTCGCTGATAATATTGTATAGCCCGGTCCTTAAAATTCTGACGGAAGTGTTTTTTGCCGGAGAGCTGGCGAAAAGTTTGAAAAGCCGTGTTTTGGCGCGAAGAATGAATTTGGAAAGGTAGGCTTTCGTTCTTTTCTGAGAATGTTTTGAAATGACTGTGTTGAGCAGTTCTATTCCCAACTTCTCTTTTATTCTATGTCATAGAGGGCAGGGTATAGTAGATAATTAAAAACTGTAGTAACTCGGCTTGACATTATACGGAATGACTTTAATTGAACCAAAGATGAAAGAGAAATACACTCAGAAAAAATATTTTAAAAAAAATCGATTTAAAAAAATATATATATTTATTAATTTTCATAATTGTACAATACTGTATCGCAAATAGTCGTAATTATTCCTAAACATGTATCTATTCGCCCCAAATGACAGGAAAACCGGCTTTTGTGAAACGATTATTACGAAGCATTATGACCGTTACATCGCAAAGTTTCGTGAACAAGTTCGCTTAAGGATGTCCGCTGGTGGTAAATCAAAGTAATTAACTTTTTAAATAATGTGTTTTGTTGCATTCATAATTGTGTAATATGAGGAAAAACAAAGAAAAAAATATAGGTTGGTGTGCATTTTTTAGCTGTAGGCAACGTTAAGTGGACTGACCCATGCTCAATTTGATAACCCAGAAAGCATAGGGAATAGCCCTAGTTTTGAAGCATATTCATGAAAAATTCATATAAATAGTATTTAACTTTTTCTTATATTCCAACTGTTTGCAGATAATCACAATGTCTATCAAAATTTAGCAAATTGGATGGATGTTGGTGTGCAAAATTCTCGGCTAGAAGGCTTCTGAAGGAAATCCCCATCTCTTAACCTAGGGAAGGGAGATAACCCAATCGGAAAACAGGTGAAATGGCTGCCAAAGTCAAAAACCACCAGCGGACATCCTTAAGTGGGACTGGGGCTTAACGCAACAGAGTTTGAGCACGCTATACAGTCGACAAACGATGGCCTGAGAAGATGTCACCCCTGCACCGTTAGTTTTAGCATCCATTGCTTCACACACCACGACAGTATCAGGCGTATGCACTATATTCATGCGAAACAGAAACGAGAATCATTAACATAAACTCGCTAGCAGTGAAACCAGTGTATGTTATTAATGAACAGATTTTCGGAGATATTTTGTTAATGAATAATGACGTTATTACACTGATAGAAGGTGGTTTGTATTTGCGGAGTATACTACGCTGAGAGCGTGCTAACGATAATTTCAATTGCATGCAGTGCTTGCAACCTAGACGATAGTCGTTCAGGGGTCCAGCACCCGCTGACCGCAGTCGAATGCACTAGCACAGTTTCGAAGAATATAAGACAGCTATTCGGTGTGATCTCCGGAACTGAATGAAACGGTCTATTGGCGAAGCTGACATTTCGATTGGTCAATTGTCGATTTGAAAAAGGGACATTCTAAACAGTACAGCGATGCAGAGAGAGGCTGCTGAGTGACAAACCGCAGGTTCATTGTTTTATTTGCTAACTGGTCTGAAATGACAGAAAGGCTGTACCTTAGGCATATCTAAAACAATTAATTGGAACACAGCGCTTTGATTTGCGTTCAGCGACAAAGACAAACAGTCGAGGTATGATCGCCTGACAAGCTGTCACCCTTAAGCAGTTAGTAATAGGATCCGTTGTATCACACACTACAGCAATTCCATACGCATGGACAATATTTATGCGAAACACAAACAAAAATCAATAACATAAACTCGTTATCACTGAAACCAATGAATACTGCGGTTATTAAAGTGACAGAAAAAGTTTTGTATTGACGGAGTAATGTCCACGCTGAGAACGTGTTAACGATAATTTCAATTGCGGGCAGGGCTTGTATATAGGCCAGACGATAGTCGTGCAGCTGACATGCACTGTTCGGAGTTTGTCCCGGTATATCCCACAAAACCGCTTCTATAGAGAACTGAGCATTCATATCAATTGAGAATGAACAAAGAATTAAGTATATCACTTAACACCCTCATCACCAGCTAATATTTCAGCTATCTGGCGAAAAACTGAAATTTACACTACTGATTATCAGCTTACTTACACTTTGGGTTTGAGATTTTCTACAATCTATTAACTGGTGAATTTGGCACTTTTTCTCGCTTTCCAAAAATCGAGGAAAGGCTCATTTTTCGTGGCTAATTTCAGTCTGTAATATATGCGGTAAATTATAAGCAAAGAAAATAAATATTCACCACGTAGGAGTTTTTCTAAGATTGCATGTTGAGCGCACATTTTGACTGAACCCTAGATAGCAAGCGTCAGATCCGACATTCAATATTCAGCTGTGGCCCATAAAAGAATTCCGCGTCAGTAATCGAAATACCTATTTCCTCTGACAGTTAGCACCAATTCCAATTGTGTATGAAATAAAAATAAGGAAAACACAATATGGTTTCCTTCGAGAGAGAAGCGGTCAAAAGTTTTCAATGATGTCATCAAGACATGATGATGGTCTATATATAAAATCCTCATCACTGACCATTATTCTTTATTGAAATGAATTTCAAATGAATTTTCAAGTCATTTGCGTTAAATGTTTCAGTCGCGCTTCGTTTGCGCCTGTTCATTTGAACACAATGGAGATGTAAAACACATGATATTCAAACGGCCCTAACTCTGGTTAAGCGGAATTAGACACAAGTTGCGAAACGAAATTCCAGAGACCTTGCACGCCACGTATTTTTCCGTCAGTGTTCGATATTTATCACAGAATTTGATAAACTTTGAATGAAAGTTTTTGGTGGTATATAGCCCTGCTTTACAAGTTTCTACAGTAATATTTTGCACAATGAATTGAAATCGTCACAGCCTGCACATGATCCAAAAAATTCTACCAGGCGAGATATGTACAACAAGTATGCAGGTTTTCTTGGGGAATATTCCTATCCAGAAATGGGTAGTTAACTATATGTCAAAACTGTAATCGTCTCTCTTGCCGCAGAGTCTCGTAGTAGAAAGCTCTGGTGATTCTTGAACAGTTGTAGGTCCAGATATTATATTCCATCTGGGCTATCAGTGGTTTCATTCAAATCTAGTGAATGGGGTAAATATCAGTCACAGCGTCGCTGATATAGGGAGTATCCAGTGCTAGGAGATCGTCTATGTGGCGTTTGGCGAATGAGAAGTAGCGGGCTTTGGAATGATTGTTTTTTGACAATTTTTGCATACAGGATATAATAGATATAGATCTGCCAAAAGTGGTGCACTACTTGTACCCATTGAGATACCTATACGCTGTTGGTATATGGTATTGCCGAATTTCACATAGATATTTTTAATAAGAAATTCAAGCAATCTATAAACAAAGAAACATCCCAAGAATGATATCATTTACGTGCAGCAGAGCTGAAGAAACCCTTATGGTTACTGACATTAACATACCGGTGACCTGTTTTATTGAACGCCTACATTATTAATGAAATATGGTATTCAATGAGATCCTGACGAAGAACAGTGATATAGAGAGTCGAGAAATCCCGAACAGATACATATCTGTGTCCTTTGCTATCCAATTCTTCCGGAAGTCTTTTTGAGTTTTTAAGTACCCGTATCCAAATGAATTCGACATCTAAATTTCTTGAAATGGGAGCACAATAATTCCCCAAAAATGATTGAACTGCTTGTAGGGCTCTTGTTGACAAAGTGGGTAGAGGTTTACTTGTACAACTTCTGGAACCAGCTATATTTCTAGCTTCGTATGGTGTTTTATGCACATTGAGAGTCAAGTACAACTTTGGTATATCGGTATGAGTGGTAGAAAGGGAAATACCTCTTTCCTTGAAAAAATAAACTGCTTGTGTCTGTAAAATATATCCAAATTAATTCCACTGGTGGATTAAGTCAATACACAAGAAGCTGGCACACAGGATATTGTTCACAGACATGTACTGAGCTGTACACTACTGAACGGTACTGCAGGGAAAGGCCCACCATACATGTAGGTCAGCTGTAACTGAACAGTCCCTGTGTGATAATCACAGGTCAGAACTGAACTGAGCAGTAAATGTCAGTTAGCAACAGCCTGGTTCCAAGCGGTAAATGACCAGTACTGCACAGTAACAGGTCGGTTACTGTTCAGTTACAATGCAGTACTGTTCATTCCTGTTCTTTGTGGTACTGTATGGTATCCAATCAGTACTGATCAGTTACTGAGTGGTACTGTGTGGATACGGGTCAGTACTGACTGGTACTGTACTGAGGTGTACCGTTCCGGGCCCTTCCTTGCGGTTACCATTCAGTTACCGCACGGTACCAACATGTGGAAATTTGGCTGTGTATACACTGTTATAGATTACACCGTAAATTCACAGTTAAATGTACTGGCAGAAAGTTCCAGTACATTTAACTGTGAAATTACATTACACCGTATTTTACAATTACCGCTTTTTAACATGTTTTAAACTGTAAAATGTTGCACCGTATTTTATAATTACCGTTTGTGAACAGGCAATCAACTGTAAATTATTTTGCACTGTAATTTACAATTACTGTTTCTTAAAAATATCGTTTAATGTTTAATTACTCCCTACAATTATCTGTTCCGTGGAAAAACTACCGGTGGGTCACTGGAAGGCCGAAATAACCATTGCTCGTTAGCGTTTTTCATCTCTTTGTGTTTACAAATGAGGTCACCATAAGTTTCGTAAATAATGATGAAGGAATTTGCGACAGGAATCTCCACGTCAGATGAAAATGAAATTACCCCGTGTGCTTGTTTTGGTAATGTTCTGAATGTTGTACAGCGCAGGTTTTGATCTCCTGCAAATGGACGTTTCGTGTGCAATGATATCAACCTTCTTTCATAGAAAACAGGAATTTTGTCATGTTTGTGCGCAGTTTACCCGTTCCAGTTGATATCAACTTAAATATCACAGTTCGATGTTCAGATTAATGTGATTACGGTTAAAAATACTGTAACCCCCGACCTACATTTACTGTGAAATACCGGTATTTTGTAACAGTGTAGATATACTCCACTCCATAACCAGCACCTAGTAGGAGTAATATTTAGATATAAATATTATATTATTTGGGGCCTTGGCCTGAAACCATAACAAATTTACTACGAAGGTATACAAGGATTTCTTGTACCATGGAGTCTGTCAATGTTTATTTTGCTCGGGGAATTTCTCTAGATTTGGCGGAGAGTATCAACAATCTTGACTTTGGCAAGATCCAGCGAGTCTGCGAGTTTCTCGTTTCCACCACTCAACAACGTACATCTTTTGGTTGACCGTGAGATTGATATTCCTTGGCTCTCTATATTTCGGTTCCTTTCGGAGTATTTTAAGTTCCCTATTGCACATTATACCACGGTTACCAGTCAAAGTACTAGTAAATCAACATGATTTATAGATAACTGTCGATGATTTGCATTCGCAGGTATAGGCACTGAACGTGTATTCGTTTCAGTCAGACTCATTGGGAGCTTTAGAGTAATTAAAGATAGTACTTGCTACAGTTTGAAAACTAAATTTTCAGAAAAAGCTGCATTAATATTTCAATAATTCAGTTGTCACGGTGGTTAGAATATAAAGCTGATCACAAAATTCTAATTCCCTGAATTAACGGCTTAACGGAAAATATCCCCTATATGTTCATCTTTAGCAAGTCCGTTGAGCGAAATTGATGATATTACCAAACGTGCATTTTTATTCACACCCTCGTGGCCGCCATTTTAAATTTACCCATGATCCTTCGTTTCGAGGTATACGGAAATAGCCTCGTAATGACCCCCACCATAGACTATAAAGTCAGGGAGAATCGGCTCTCAATTTTTCGCCGTTTCGGAGATAGTGTCGAAAGTTTTGTAGAGGGTCCTGGTTTAGGGGTACTGAGTATTCTATGTACGATATGTACGGTGGAGTGAAGGAACTTTATAGTATTTACTATTTTATTTATTTTGAGTCGGTTTGATAAATACAAAACAAATACCGTTAGCTCGCGAGGAGCAAATACAAATGCGTAATAAAATTGTAAAAATTAGTCCATATACACTGAAATTGAAATAATAAATTTTTTCTTAAAAGTTTCTAAAAATTGATTATGACAATATAACTTTTTGCGTATAAGTATATATATTAGATAATAGCTTTATTGAATTCATTCATTCTAGTTCTCTCACAGTCTCACATATCTTTACACTAACACGAGCTCCTCACGTGCACCTACTCTCACCCACCCACACATACTGCTGGAACACACCCCATCCCACCGACTCATGCAAACAACCAAGATAATATGCATGCATTCCCCGTAGAAATAATTAATAATAAACTGCGGAACATACTAAAAATGAAAATGATGAGATGAGAGGTATCGATAGTCCTTCTTTTGCAAAACAAAAACGAACATATTCAACCCATTTCCTTATTCTTGTCTCGAAGCAATTTAAGGTAGGGGATTGTTTGATATCATCAGGTAAATTGTTCCATAATTATGCCCCCTCCCTCTAATTAGAGGAGGGGCATATAGCGATCGCTTTGTCCGTCCGACCGTCCGTCGTGCCGTCTGTTCATCCATCCGTCCGTCCGTCCGTCTGTCCATCCGAATTTCTTGTCCGCGCGATATCTCAGTTAATATTTGATGGACAGGATTGAAACTTGCATGGAATATGGCCAGTGCCTCGTAGCTGTGCAGCGTAGAGTTTTTTCCGAGTTCCGGTATAATTTTCAAGAGTTATGGCCCTTTTTCTGAAATATCTGTAAATGGGACTTGTCCGGGCTGGATCTTGGTTAATATTGTATGGACAAGTATGAAATTTGCATGATATGTGGTCAGTGCCCCACAGTTGTGCAGCGTAAAGTTTCTCCCCGTTTCGCTTATGTTTTCAAGAGTTATGGCCCTTGTCTCCTGAAATCTCTCGTGAACTGGGGACTCGTCCGGGCTGGATCTCTTGTTAATATTGTAGTGGATAAATACAAAATTTGCAGGGTATGTGGTCATGCGCTGTAGTTGTGCAGCGTGAAGTTTCTCTGCTTTTGGTTATGTTTTCAAGAGTTATGGCCCTTTGTTCCTGAAATCTCTGTGAATTGGGACTTGTCCGGGCTGGATCTCGGTTAATATTGTATGGACAATTACAAAATTTGCAGGGTATGTGGTCAGTGCGCTGTAGTTGTGCAGCGTGAAGTTTCTCCGCGTTTCGCATATATTTTCAAGAGTTATGGCCCCTTTTTTCTTGAAATCTTTGTGAGTTGGGACTTGTCCGGGCTGGATCTCCGTTAATATTGTATGGACAAGTATGGAATTTGCATGATATGTGGTCAATGCCCCATAGTTGTGCAGCGTGAAGTTTCTCTGCTTTTGGTTATATTTTCAAGAGTTATGGCCCTTTGTTCATCAAACCTAAGTGAATGGGATATATTTATTTGTCCAGGCTGGATCTCAGTCCATAACCGGTTTGGACTGGGAAAATGGCTATAAAATTGTTGTTCTACATTCCAAAGCAGACCACATATGTCCTGAAGTATGAAATTGCCCCCAAAAGGGTGAATTGGGTGCAAAATTCAAAGTTCACGATCGCTTCATAATTTCACCACAATATACTCCCAAGAATGTAGGCCTCATAACCAGGTCACATTTTTGGATTTGGCGAAGGCCCCGGGCGACCATCTTGCATCAAAACATTGTATTATTACTTGTTGGTCGATACTTGAAATATGTACTATGCGAGGCATGCAGAAAAAAAGTGACTGAAACAGAATTTTTATAATTATCCGAATTAGGCCTCCACAGACCAATACAGAACAGAACAATGGCGGGGCAGTGTCAGATTAAAGTGGAAGGGGGGGGGGCATACAATTGAGCAATCTCTGATTGCTTCCTTGCTGTGTTTAGAACCGATATAATAGTGGGGCGGATATGTGGCAAAGTACAGGAAGATTGTGGGTTTCGTGGTAAAAGCACCAAAATTGGCACATTTGAAGTTTATTATATAGTAAACGATTTTAGATATAGGGCCAAGCTAAATTTTCTCCGTGGATGCCCGGAAATGGCAAAATCCAAGATGGCCACCATAGTGAAGCAGATATGTGAAATAATTGTGGTAAAAGCACCAAAATTGGCACAGTTGATGATCAGAATGTACTTAATGATTCCAGATATAGGGCCAAGCTCAATTGTTTCTTTTATGCCCGTAAACTGAGACAATCCAAGATGGCCACCATGTGCGTCGTGCAAATCTATTAAACAGCATATCTCCCTGAATACATGTCACAAAAACATGAATAAAATGTTGTTTTATATGTTTTCGTACACAAGGAAGCCATTACTGATGCAGAAATATGACAATTTATCATATTTTATAACTTCAGGACATGCGTCAGAATATCTATATTAACCAGTCCATATGTGATCAATTTGATGATCAGTAGACACTAAACAATTTAAGATACAGTGTCATTACGATTTTGTGCAATATCAGCTATATGTGTGAACATCAAAGATTGTGTCCATACGATTCACGCATAACAAGACGTTCCATATCGTAGTCACTTAAGAACATACATATCTGAATGCAATATTATTTTCTATATGTTTTCATGAACACAAAACATCGGGCAATCGACGGAAATGCATTGCAATCATAATTATATACGAATGCATGCGAAATAGCTGCAGTTTATGAACAAAACCCAAAATTTGTCCGATCCTTTAAGCAAATATCATTCATCATATCATTCTTATTATTTCCCCAGAAATAAGGCTTCCAATACCAAACTGCACCGAAAACTAACATGGATACGCCATCAAGAAACGTCACAATCAAGCAAACCAAACCAACATATTATTATGACAAATAAATTTGTGTTTCTCTTCTTGCAGATGACCGATTTGAACCACCATGCCAGCGAAGAAGCGATGTAAGATTGTACAAGATGACAGTCTGCAACCATCTACGTCGACAGTCGACCATCACCATATGGATTGGAGCCGTTGTGCCCTGTGTCAAGTACTTTCATCAGAAGTGCTCCACTGCCCAGCATGGTCGAATTGGACAGATGATGGGGCTCGGTATGACCGCATGGGTGACATTGTAACGAAGTTCCGAGACTTAGGCGGACAGCCCATTTCTGTGGACATAGCTCTGTTAGATGATGGCGATGAAATTCTCTCAGACACTTGCCAAATATAGTGCCCAGTGGCACACATCTTGCCGTTTGAAATGTTCTTCAAGTCGACTGGCACGACTAGAGTCGCGAACAATACCTCCATGTGAAGGTGACACCCGATATCGCCCTTACACGCGGCGCCATGTTGCATGCGAAGATGTAACATCAAAAGGTGACACATGTTTCTTCTGTGACGAAGGTGCAACAGAGAGTGCCCCTCTGCACGATGTTTGGCACGTGTCTGAGAGATTCCATCGCCATCATCTAACAGAGCTATGTCCACAGAAATTGGCTGTTCGCCTAAGTCTCGGAACTTTGTTAAAATGTCACCCACGCGGTCTTACCCATCCCCATCATCTGTCCTCTTCGACCTTGCTGGGCAGTGGAGCACTTCTGATGAATGTACTTGGCACAGGGCACAACGGCTCCAATCCATATGGTGATGGCCGGCTGTCGACGTAGATGGTTGCAGACTGTCATCTTGTACGATCTTACATCGCTTCTTCGCTGGCATGGTGGTTCTAATCAGTCACCTGCAAGAAGAGAAACACAGATTTATTTGTCATAATAATATGTTGTTTTGCTTTGCTTGATTGTGGCGTTTCTTGATGGCGTATCTATGTTGGTTTTCGGTGCAGTTTGGTATTGGAAGCCTCATATCTGGGGAAATAATAAGAATGTTCATATAATGATATTTGCTTAGGGGATCGGACAAATTCTGGGTTTTGTTCATAAACTGCAGCTATTTCGCATGCATTCGTATATAATTATGATTGCAATGCATTTCTGTCGATTGCCCGATTATTTGTGTTTATGAAAACATATAGAAAATAATATTGCATTCAGATATGTATGTTCTTAAGTGACTACGATATGGTACTTCTTGTTATGCGTGAATCGTATGGACACAATCTTTGATTTTCACACATATAGCTGATATTGCACAAAATAGTAATGACACTGTATCTTAAATTGTTTAGTGTCTACTGATCATCAAATTGATTACATATGGACTTGTTAATATAGATATTCTGAACGCATGTCTTGAAGTTATAATATATGATAAATTGTCATATTTCTGCATCAGCAATGACTTCCGTTTGTACGAAAACATATAAAACAGCATTTTATTCATGTTTTTGTGACATGTACATGTATTCAAGGAGATATGCCGTTTAATAAATTTTCACGACGCACATGGTGGCCATCTTGGATTTTCTCAGCTTACGGGCATAACAGAAAAAATTGAGCTTGGCCCTATATCTGGAATCATTAAGTACCTTCTGATCATCAACTGTGCCAATTTTGGTGCTTTTACCACAAAAGCCACAATTATTTCACATATCTGCCTCACTATAACTCACAGACGACAGTCCAAATCTGGTTGTTCTTACTTTAGGAATTTCAAGATTAACAAAACCTCGTAAGTTATAATCACACTTTTTGAGTTTGAATAGTTCTTGTATCTCCTCAAATCTGTCTTGACATTTGTTGGATTAGATTACAAGCGTCTAGTCCGTCATTCATAATCCAGCCGTTGTCCATTAGAGAATATCCGCGTCCATAATCCAAAGACCTATTCCATTTTCCATATAACAGTATTAGCACCAAATTCAAAAAGACAATCATAGTATACACAAACATAGGTTGTTTCCTGTAAGAGAGAAGCGGTCAACAGTTTTCAATGATGCCGGCAAGACATCATGATGTTCCAAAAATATCAAATCCGTATCGCTGATCAGTATTCTTAATCCATAATATTCGTTGTAAAAAGTCGTCATCTAAAGAATGATGTATCTCAGTCACGCTTTGATTGTGACTGTTCATATGAGTACCATGAGGATCTTGAAGTACATGGGTTCATACGGCCCCTAGCCCCGGGTTAAGCGGAATTAGACATAAGTTACGAAACGTAGCGCCATAGATCTTGCACGCTACGTTCGTATTTTGCTATCAGCATGCGATATGTATCGCCAAATTTGAGAAACTTTGAGTGTAGGCGCTTGGTGGAATAGCCCTGTTTTTTAAGTTTCTGCACCAGTGTTTTGTGACGTTGATTAAAGTCGTCACATTTAACACAGGATCTAGCAAATGCTACTGACCGAGATATGTATACGCCATATGCAGGTCCCACTGGAACATTACTGTCCAGAAAGGGATAGTTTATACGATGTCGAAATTGTAATCATCTCTTTTGTCATAAAGTCGACGAGAGAGAATGCCCGCTTCATTTTTATAGAGATATAGATCTAAATATGATGTGCCTGTAGGGCTATCTGTAGTTTCCTTCAAATCCAGTGATGGTGGATATATATCCTTCACTGCGTCATTTATATAGCGATTATCCACAGCGAGAAGATCGTCTATATAGCGTTTGATGAATGAGAAGGAACGGGCTTTGAATGGATCGGTTTTTGAAAGCGCCTGCATATAGTCATATTCATAAGAGAACAGATACAGGTCAGCCAACAGGGGTGCACAATTAGTACCCATTGGAATACCCATATGCTGCTGATATATTGTGTTGCTAAATTTCACATAGATATTTTTAATGAGAAATTCAAGCAACTCTATAAACAAAGAAACATCCCATGAATGATATCTCTTGTATGTAGTCGAGCTAAAGAATGCTTTATGGCTTCCGACATTAATATATCTACGATCAGTTTTCTTGAACACAGATACTATTAATGAACTTATACGGTCAATAAGGTCCTGATGAGGGATTGTAGTATAGAGAGTCGAGAAATACCATGTGGATACATGTCTGTACCATATGTGACCTTTAGCATCAAGTTCTTCCGTTAGACATTTTGAGTTTTTCAATATCCACATACATTCAACGCCAGAGTTCTTAGAAATAGTGGCGCAATACCTTTCCCAAAATGCTTTTACCTCCTGAAGGGCCCTCGTCAATAGGGTTGAAAGAAGCTTGGTGGTGCAGCTTCTAGAACCAGCTATGAATCTAGCTTTGTATGGTGATTTATGCATTTTGGGAGTCCAGTATAGTTTTGGTATGTCGTTATGATTGGTTGAAAGACAAATACCTCTTTCCCTGAGAAACTTTTTGTGATTGTTAAATAAATCTTCCAGAGTAAATGCAGTTTGGGAGTAAGAAGACGTATTTGATGAAGATATGTCTACACTCAATTCTTTAACCAGCACCTGGTAATAGTAATATTTACATATGAATATTATATTATTCGGAGCTTTGTCTGCTGGGACTATGACGAATTTACTCTGGAGATTTGCTACAACTTCTTGCGAATTGAGGGTTCTCAGTACTTGTTTTGCTTGGGGAAGAGTACTTCTGTCAATATGGCGGATTGTTTCAACGACCTTGCTCTTGGTGAGGTCCAGCCAATCAGCGAGTACTGTAGGTTCAACTTTTTCTCGCTTAGACGAATCAATAACGTACTGTTCCAATGCAGACAGGACTATCTTCTGGTCGGCCTTCAGATTTATTCTTCTTGGCTCTCTATATTTAGGTCCTTTCATCAGGAGTAATTTCAGATCCTTATCACTCACCACATCAAGGTCACCAGCCACAATATGTTTGCATGGTGTATAGATAAAGTTCGACGATTCACAATCACTTATACAAAGGCCATAGCTTTAGGACTGGGGCAGCAACGACAGCTGTGTCACAGGAGGTCGGGGCATTGAAAGTCTGATGCTTTGAGGCATTATATCAGAATTCATATATTCTAAGAATTTATCTGACTCAAATAAATGTTCAGCTTTTACAGAAATTATGACCTCATCTAGATGTTCATGTGCCTTTCCCCACACATGTGATATTTTTCTTGCAAGAGTCCAGCATTGTCTGCTCTTGCTAACCTGTGTGTCGTTATCGATTCTGATTTAAAAAAGGGTAATGGATACAGAAGAGATGTCAGCACTGCCTGTTCTCATGGCCCTTACCTTACTGTACACCTCCAATTCATGCTACACGTTGCATGCGTTATGTAGCTTGAATGTCTATGGCTACATACTGTAGATATGGAAGGACAGTAGTGCCTGCTTTACATGTCTACTCATTTTGTGAAATACGGCTTCATTGGTGTGATATTTTATCTACGTTGTTGTTCTTAATGTTTCTCATCGATTATGTCATTATCTCCTCTTTTTCCTGGGATACCAAAATTTAACAACTTGCTCGATCTCTTTGTACATGCTAGTAATTGCTTTATCTTCATGTATTTCTGTTGGTGTTTTAGTAGTTGTTCCACAGGAGTCCAGCAAAGACTGCTCCCAGTTTTTCGCCAGAACATGTATGATTACTTATCGATATCCCTTTTTGCTCTGCAGCAATTTTATCTGTGAAAGATTGGCCAGAGATTTCGGGTGGGGCGTGATAACAGCTTCACACTGTTATCCTTTGTGGCCTTTTTTTCTGCCCTCACCTTTGCTGGGTACAACCTTTATTCAAAATTCCTCTCTTTGGGGGCATGTCTTGATCTCGACACTTTATTGGATTATTTCATTGGTATGTAGTCGCGTTGTGTGCCTAGACTAGCAACACCTACTGCGATATAGGCCTAAAATATCCCCCATTAAAATCTTCCCTCCATTCCAACCCGAATTCTATATAAGCGTCTTGCTCGCTCTAAATCTCAACCCAGTCTGCGATCTCAGAGCATGCAACGGCGCATGCCAGTTCAAGCTCCTGGCCAAAACCGGTTTGGAGCAATCTCCTGGCATGTACGATTTATTTCGAGGTAACAGGGCTAGCAGTTTGGATCGTAAAGCTATCCCTGCAACACCCCTCCCCGTTTTCTTTTTGGCGAGAGTCTTACTTCGCCTAGCTAGAACCCTTCCTGTCGCAAGCAACCGCTGTTCTAGCGCTGCCAATGATTACTAAAACGCGAGACAAAGACGTGAATTCTCCATGTTATATCACATGTGTCAAAATCCGTAACATGCAGTGTACAAAAGTACACTGCACTCTAAAAATACCCAACTTCAATAAAATGACAATCCATCCCACTTGTGCAGTCTTATTCCAGACTGTCTATAATTACACCTAAACCCACTAAAAATCTCGTTCAAATGGCCAGTCTCATGGGACTGATCACTTTATTTCTCAAAAGTATAATCGGCGGGCCAGCCTACCAGCTTTACGGCCCAAATAAATACAATCGGCCGCATGGGACTGCTCACTTTAATTCTTAAAAATATACTCTGCAGGCCAGCCTACCAGCTACATGGCCGCAATAAGTACGAGAACATTATCCAAACCAGGACTGGTATCTAGACTATAAATTGGCAGGCCAGCCTACCAGCTACATGGCCGCAATAAGCACCAGTCCGTCATAAAATCCGGTTCCCTCACACAGATTACATAAACACCTAGTTCATCACAACGTATCATATACTCCCATAACACACTACACGTATAACGCCGCAGCAAACATCACAATTTCCGAACATCCAACTTTCGAATACACACGAGGGTTCTCCAACACACACCATAATTCTAGAACAATAGTTCCAAAAATACACATTACACAACACATTAACAACGGTTTGGGTCTAGAATTTTATATATTTTTTTTGTCCTCAATTCCACAATGCCTAAAAAAACCATCCTGTACAACAAAACCAAATCAACACCCAAATAGGATAATTTCACATAGAAAATCAAAACCAAATACAGTGCATCCATCACTGCATACACGTGATGGTACACATACATATATCTCCACGAAGCTGACACTATACTACATTGCCTCAGACGCATACACAAAATGCGTCACCAATGGCCCATCAACTAACTTCACCATTTATCAGTTACTGGCAGAGCGAAATGGAGCCCACATTGAACAAGTCACCATTCCATAAAAATTCAAACTGCAAAAACCTTGGTATCCCCAATAACCACGGTTTTATCCCTAAAATCCACAACACATCCATAGGCTGATAGGAAGTCGAAGCCTAGCAACAGGTCGTCAACCAAGGGTGCCACCACTATATTTCCAGTACAGTGAAAATCGGAGATGGATAATGGGACCTGCCGAACTAGCATTCCCATACTGGTCATTCCTCGAAATGCACCAGTCAACCGAATAGGCGAAGACGACAGCCCCTGAAGACCCAACCTAGCAAATAGATGTTCACTCATGACGGTGACTTGGGCGGCCGTGTCTACCACAGCAGTCACCGGCACAGACCCAACCTTAACTGGAATGGACATCGCCCACCCCTGGGAACGAGACAGAGTAACATCTCCGACTGCTGCAGTAAGTTCAATAACACCTGCCTCGTCTCCCGTGGACGACCCCACCCCGTCATCTGCAGTTGCTAATTCAGCCCACCCATCTAAACCACGTCTAACAGGACAAAAACGGCTTATGTGACCGGGTTTACGGCACGAGTAACAGAGTCGTGGTGGACGGAAGGGTCGCGATGACCGACGGCGAGGGGACCTCTTATTTATCCCTTCCCCTTCTGCCTTACAAGCATCAGGAAAAGCCTCGCCCACTGAATCAACATTAACAGTTCTACATGTAACCGTCTGAAAATCCAACTCCCTCAGATTATATCGTGAGGAGTTCACATAACGCAAGGCTTCCGAGATTGTTGTGGGGCTCTTTTCCATAGCAAATCTCACAGCCAGTATTTCCCTGCATCCCTTGAGAAAATGTTCCACCGCTACTGACTCAATAATCTTTTCCGGTGCATTCGGATACCCGTCCCTTGCCAACCTAGCGCATCTAAAAGCAAACTCCTCTAAAGTATCCTCGGGGCCCTGCACTTCCGCTTGCAAACGCTGCCTAAATGCACGCGGAGGTTCCTTACTATTATAATGGCATTCCATTTCTTTGAGGAGCATATCAAACGAGGTTTTGACTGCCTCTGATTGATAGCTGTAAAACACCATGGCATCGCCATGAATACAGTCCGTCAATTTCTTAAGACACTGGTCTTTGTCCCACTTTCTACTTCCAGCTTCCAACTTAAATTTAACCCTAAATGGAACCCAGTCCCCTCTGGTCCCTGAAAACGCTAAAGTCTTGGGAAGCCGGGGGACTTTGGCTACGGTAGCGTTCTCGGGATACATGTCGTTCGGTTGATCTCGATCTGGACGAGCATTCGCTACATTTACTAGGAGAGGCCTCCACCTCCCCCTCGGTATCAGTAGCGGACACATCGGCCAGATTCCCATTATCTATATCCCCTTGAAGATATTGTCCCCCTACCATAGCATTGTCTAAAAACAATTCATTCCTATTTACTGGGCATTGGAAGTTCGGAGCTGAAGTGTGGCCACTGGGCGGCAACTGATGAAATACATTATTTACATCCCTAGCCAGACCAGCGTCCAGTCCTGCTGTTCCATTTAGATCTAGTGGACATGGGGGGTCGGGAAGGGCAGCTGGTGCATTTACTTGAACATGTGGTTCATTTTGATGAACCGGGGCTGCATTCAGTTGATTTGCAGTCTCTCCCTCACCCTCAATCAATTGTTCAGGTCTATTATTTACAACAACAGGAGTTGGGTCCGCCTGACCAGCGTCCCCCGTTGTCTGTTCAGACGTCGCATGTGATGAAATCTCTGACCCTTCCCTGCTTGGAGCGCTAAGCAATGTAACAACAGTCCTCATATCTAAACCTACTTGTTCCATCTTATCATCAACTTGCTTCAACTTACCACCAACTTGACCTATTTGAGTGTTTACTTGTTGACCTAGTTGGTCAACTTTAACATCCACTTGTCCTACTTTAGTTTCCACTTGTCCTACTTTAGTATCCACTTGGGTCAATTGGCGTCCATAATTATCTATCTTTTCATCCAATTGTCCCAAATGAAGCTCATATTCCTTGATATTATCATGCAACTGGTCCATTTCTACATCCAATCCATCTACATGGCCCGTTATTCCAACTTTCCATAATCCAATGATTTCTTCAAAACGACGGTCAACCAAAGCATTAATGTATTCCGGACTTCCCGACAAGTCTAAACCTATAATCTGCCCCTCTAGCACTAGATCGGCTATATGCCCGGCACTAAACTGAGTCGCCTGCATAAAATGCTTAAAATTAACCAACCTGCCCTCTTCCTGCAAGTCTACCACACGTGCACTTCGACTACTCCCCACCGCTTTCAATTTTTGCAGTGCTTCCTCTGTAGCCACTGACACATCAATGGGCCCTAAATTTGCCATGTTAACAAAAGTGGAACGATATACGGTATATGCAAACAAGTCCAAAAAAATAACGAATACCCAATCAAAATCTAGTCAAATAAATTCAAATATATCAAAGACTTTCAGTGAGTTTCCTTCTAGAAACTCACTGAAGCAAATGAAAGACAGCCCACATTGGTATGTCCACTACAAAACACCAAATCTTACACCAAAATAAATAGCAGTGTCAACTCCTCACACTCAGTTTCCACTCCAGAAACTCATTAAAGCAGAAGAAAGACCGTGTACCTCGTTATGTCCCCTTGGGAACACCAAATTGGACACGAAAAATGAAACGCAATGTCAACTACTCACATTCAGTGAATCAAAACAAATATTTAAACATGTGCAGATTCGAGTTCAAACTGACGAAACACTTTTATGAACCAAATCAATTGTGCCTAATGAGCCATATCCATTAGGAAAAAAGAAAAAGAACAAGACCCATCTCTAGAACAAGTGCAACACGTGTTACCACACAGTCAACACGTTGTTACAACTTCTCTATTAATCTTGCACTATTTCAATTTACCACTAATCATGAATAGGGCACTAAAGAAACCCAGGGTGGGACTGGGGGAGAAAAAAAAATCAATTATCAATTGTGCCCGGAAAACAAAGTCAGGCCACCTGTATTCAACATAAATAAATCTTAAATTAACAGTTTCCCGTGCCTGGAGAATGGAGAAAACAGACCGGATGTACAAATCATTAACTTAATTCAAAGAGATTGAAGGAAGTCGGATTACTATTGTCGCAGTGACAACACCATGGCTTTGCCATGAATACTATAATATATGGCAGCGACAACACCATGGTGTCGCCATGAATGTGGCTCGCATGACTGATAATGCCCCAAGCTGTCAACTGAGCAATCAGAATCATGTATTGGACAACCAAAATGTAGGCAATATATATATATTATTTAGCCGATCAGTTGACAGCCGACAAACCGTTCAAAAAAAATGTATATATATATATCTTGAAACAGAAAAACGGGTTTCGCTTTTATCAGGACGGGAAAAACGTTAGCAGAAGACAAAGTCGCATTGACCCGCGAACAATCTTAGCATTTACTTTTAACGCACAATTGTATTCAAACTACACATTTCTCATAAAGGTCGGCAAAATCTTTAATCTCAAACCAAAGACCCATAAATACTAACACATAGCAGAAATCTCACACAAAAATCAATCTCAATTCAATCGTACAGAAACACATAGACAACACCACACAGTAACACCTGGAGTGACAATGGACAAAAACTTCCATAAAAATATGATTCTCCCCGATATACAGGCTCTATATGATAACCCCGTAAAAATATTTGACAATTGTATAACTCTGCCAGGTTCAAATTGCATTCAATATCACTGAGTCAATTTATCTGGTTGTTACCAATCCACTGGCCACGAACGGCCAAAATGCCACTACTAATAACACTTCGCGTTTATCACAGAATAATAATGCTGTATATACGACGACACCAATTGCAATAAATGAATAGAGTAAATCCACTATTCCCAAGAACTGTTGACTAGTTCAACTGGCTAAATACCAGGAATATATTAATAGTACGGGCCGAAATGAACACTTCGAGTCCCTCAAAGAGACGAGCGATTAATTGCCCCATTACACAGATCTATATATATACTGTTGACAGTGCTAAATTATACCGCATTGGCCGTACTATAATAACACAGTGTGCCTATCACAGGTTAACAATACGGGTACTGTATATACAGCGACACGAAGTTTATTGAATGCATACGGCCGATGCACTGTTTGCGAGAAATGTTGGCTAGCTCAGCCGGCTATATACCAGAAAAATATTTGATAGCGTGGACTGAACTGAACACACTAGTTTCATAACGAAAGACGGGGAAAACGGCTAACCGGCCCCTACATGTATATCACACAGACCAGTGTGATCATACAGCCAAACTTCACCATCGCGTAGCTAGCCTATCGACCGAGACAAAAAAAACCTGTCTAACACAATCAACAGCCTGCCAGCCGTGAAAGGATTTGTACAGAATCACCTACTAGAATAGCCCAATATCAGGATGACCGACTCCCGGTAAAACAATTATACATACACTCAACCTGTGCAAAGCCGGCCAAGAAAACAGGGAAGGTGGGGAACGCGAAGTGAGAGGACAAATGGCCGACTTCCACACCGCGTTTGTCTACCGGGAATTTATCACAGTCTGGTTCAAAGGCGTAAATTCTCAACCGTTACAAATTATTTTTTTAATCTGACGCCAGATGTAGTCGCGTTGTGTGCCTAGACTAGCAACACCTACTGCGATATAGGCCTAAAATATCCCCCATTAAAATCTTCCCTCCATTCCAACCCGAATTCTATATAAGCGTCTTGCTCGCTCTAAATCTCAACCCAGTCTGCGATCTCAGAGCATGCAACGGCGCATGCCAGTTCAAGCTCCTGGCCAAAACCGGTTTGGAGCAATCTCCTGGCATGTACGATTTATTTCGAGGTAACAGGGCTAGCAGTTTGGATCGTAAAGCTATCCCTGCAACAGGTATATGCCCCCATTACTCGTCGGTCATTATTTCTTTGACGGCTCTGTCATTTATAATAAATGACCTTATCACAAACTGCTGTGCTTGTTTTTGTATGTATTAGTTAGCAGGCTGAGCTTCATCTCTTAACTATCTTGTAGCGTACACAAATTAAAATTATTGTCCGAATACGTCGCTAAGACGACAGGACTTTGAGGACATACAGGCTGAGACATTGCTGAATTGATATACCCAAAATAACCGAGCAGATGTCCAGAAAAAAAGGATTTGAACTAGATTGACCAGCAGTCGTAATGAACTTTTCATTTCGCATTGCCTTGGCACTGACCATCGCTGCCGGCCCAGGCATCTGGCCAATAAGGCGTACATATCTAACTGGTATATTTTATGATGGCCGAGAAGGGACATCGCTGTATTGTGTTATGAATCGGGACCGACATACGAAGGCAGGATGCGAAGTCTCGAAGGCAGGATGCGAAGTCGCGAGGGCAGGATGCGAAGTCGCGAGGCCAGGATGCGAAATGAAAACAGCGAAGTGCGAAGTCAGGATGCGAAGTCAGGATGCGAAGCGCGAAGTCAGGATGCGAAGTCGCGAGGCCAGGATGCGAAATCAAAACAGCGAAGCGCGAAGTCAGGATGCGAAGTCGCGAGGGCAGGATGCGAAATCAAAACAGCGAGGCGCGAAGCGCGAAGTCAGGATGCGAAATCAAAACAGCGAGGCGCGAAGTCAAGATGCGAAATCAAAACAGCGAAGCGCGAAGCCAGGATGCGAAATCAAAACAGCGAGGCGCGAAGCGCGAAGCCAGGATGCGAAATCAAAACAGCGAGGCGCGAAGCGCGAAGTCAGGATGCTAAATCAAAACAGCGAGGCGCGAAGCGCGAAGTCAGGATGCGAAATCAAAACAGCGAGGCGCGAAGCGCGAAGTCAGGATGCGAAATCAAAACATCAGCATTGCGCATGATCCTATCAAAACGAGGCCGGTTTGTAGCCCTGATTCCTAATATACGTTGTAGGGGAATGCGGTATTATCACTCAGTGATAGATGGTTTTGAATTTCGAATAATAATTGAACAAATATATATCAATTTGTGTATTTTCAATTCTGGTTTATAACTGTGCAAGTTATAAATGCACACCCAAAGCCTGTTTTATCGAACTATTTGATTTGGCTGTTTCTGTGGTGGATACTGACGGGGAATTCTGGAAATGAATTAGAACACGGCCGATTTGTACCATACAGAATATACAAGAATATCTTTTTATTTATGCTTATATTTCAAAGGGTTGATGCAAACAGAGAAACAATAAATTGACAATGTTTGGCGGCCTCGGCCTTGACGAATCTCGACTTCGGACTCCAAACTATATGCATCGTCGGATGAATGATGTAACTAGTTTATTGAACAGAAAAATCGTTTGGCTTGTATCTGGGTCTAGTTTCAAGAAATTTTAGTGTACATTTATTGAGATATCTACTTCTGAGTCGCTTGATTTCGGTCTCGGAGCGTCGATTCCAAAGATGAGGAGGAAAAAAAGAATAGAAATAAAAAATACGGGGCGGCCGAATATTTCGGGACGGGCGGTGATGCTAAACAGGAAACTTTTTTAACCAGCCTAATGTTCGCGAATTATGATATTACCCTGTACGTAGACGTTTGGCATGGAGTGACGAACATACGAGTTTTAGACAATAGCCCCAAATTAACCGCTAATTATCTTACTGCTTGTTAATAGTCTATCTGTTTCCGTGTGTATATATTTATTAGCACATAATAAGGATGTATGGAAATATTGAACCTTGATTTCACATTTTATATCATCAATCCTAAATTTGTACAAACCTTCATCTTAGAATTGGCCCGGATCGTTTAGGACACAGGGCTAAGTAGCACTGTTGTGTCAGAGATATATATTTTTTTTAATTTTAATTTGATTTGCTTTTTTAATTTTAAAATTTTAATTTTTTTCAATTTTAAAATTTTGTATTTTTTTTTAGAATCACTAAATTATCATATAGCTTACTATAATACTCATACGTGGCCATATTTTAAAGCGAGAGCCCGTGTTTGCCAAGCATGGACAATTACACTATATACACTATATATAAAGACCAATTTATCTGGTAAGCAATAATTCTCAATTATTCCTAGATGGTATGGCCCATTCACACACCAGGCTAACTGGAAATTTGGCAAGATTGGAATAAAAATGTCAACCTGAACAGTCACCAGGCTGACATAGAGTCTTAAGCAAGCTTTGAGCGCTTCAGTATAAATTATCAATTATTCGGGTTGGTTTTAATCATTCCCGAAACACCAGATCTGAAAATATATTCAAATACCATTTGTGAATTTCTATAAAACATCAGTAATGCAAAGAAAAGATACACATCAGAATAATTTTACTTCCTCCGTTGCTGTGATAACAACAACCAGCAATAATCTTCAATTGTCCCTACAATGTATATTAGGAATCAGGGCTACAAACCGGCCTCGTTTTGATAGGATCATGCGCAATGCTGATGTTTTGATTTCGCATCCTGACTTCGCGCTTCGCGCCTCGCTGTTTGATTTCGCATCCTGACTTCGCGCTTCGCTGCCTGACTTCGCGCTTCGCTGTTTTGATTTCGCATCCTGACTTCGCGCTTCGCTGTTTTGATTTCGCATCCTGGCTTCGCGCTTCGCTGTTTTGATTTCGCATCCTGACTTCGCGCTTCGCGCCTCGCTGTTTTGATTTCGCATCCTGGCTTCGCGCTTCGCGCCTCGCTGTTTTGATTTCGCATCCTGCCCTCGCGACTTCGCATCCTGACTTCGCGCTTCGCATCCTGACTTCGCATCCTGACTTCGCGCTTCGCGCTTCGCTGTTTTGATTTCGCATCCTGGCCTCGCGACTTCGCATCCTGACTTCGCGCTTCGCATCCTGACTTCGCATCCTGACTTCGCGCTTCGCACTTCGCTGTTTTCATTTCGCATCCTGGCCTCGCGACTTCGCATCCTGCTCTCGCGACTTCGCATCCTGCCTTCGCGACTTCGCATCCTGCCTTCGTGTGTCGGTCCCGATTCATAACACAATACAGCGATGTCCCTTCTCGGCCATCATAATATTTGCTCTTCCGGTCGCCTTTCTCGCTTTTCTATATTGAATGGGTATGTTATTACTCTAACGGAATTAACGAAAAGCAGTTCTATTAGGAAGTCCGTGCTTTTTTGAGAACTCAAGGCGTCCGAACGCTGTGAAAGTATCATCTTCACAGTGTCAAGGTTTCTTTAGCGGACCGCGTTTCACCAACTTTCAATATTTTTCACAGTTCCTCGGAATATTTGTTGTTAGATTATGTTCAATAAATTACGACAATAAATAAATATAATTATTTTTTCTTCAAATCGATTTTTAAAAATTTGTTTACTTTACATTGATCAATTTTGAATTATATGTTCATCTACCGCCAAATATCCCACAAGTCAGGCAATTGTGGTGTTTTCGAATTTCTTGTAGCGCTCGCCATGATCGCAAGTGATCTAACTGGTCAATATATACAGGATATTGCTATCGCTGATTAGCTGAAAAATGCGGTAAGACTGGCGTTGGGCACGCCTCACGGACGTTGGGCACGCCTCACGGACGTTGGGCACGACTCACTCACTCATTCACTGATGAGGGACACGTGTGAATCTCTATATGTACAGGCACCACCTCCACAACACACCACTATCACCACCACCACACACCACCACCACCACCACACACTACTACCACCATCACACTCTATTGCACCTCTGAAACTTCTCTACTACCCCCAAGTGATCTATAAATATAACAGGGGTTTCCCCAGAAAATTTCCCGAAAATTTAACCCTGACAGTTTCTGCTTACTGTACTACTAAACTGGATTACTTTCCTGTACTCTTACTTTCCCGAAATTGAGAGACTACACTATCTCAACGACAACATTTTCATTTCTATCACTCCGTTTGTTTGTTTTTCTGTGAAAACATGCACCCAACCATGACTTGATCGGCCTGGAAACGCGCTTCACATGTATACCCTCCCGACCCAGTACGCCCACTATGGATCCACCTCGACCCCAAAACGCCTGTTCCTATGTCCTTTCCCCACCATTCCCTGCCTGCTCATGCACCATTGTGCTGCTTTTACTCCACACCAGTTCAGATGGACGCTACCCCATGAGAGCTTCAAACTGACACCCTCCCCGACCCATTCGCGCCACTATGGGTCCACCTCGACCCCAAAACATCCGTTCAGGTGACCTTTTCCCCAAAATTCCCTGTCTGCGCATGCTCAGAATGTTAAAAATGGACGACACATTAGCCCGGTCGGATTCTCCTCCACGATAGCTTCACGATGAGACCTCCCACAGCCCAGTACGCCCACTATTGGTCCGTCTCGATATATCCATTCTCTACTGCGCATCCGCGAATAGACTATATTCCTACCCCACACCCATCCAGTTGGACGCTCCCCGCGTATACTTCAAACTGATACCTCCCACTACCCAATCGGGCCACTATGAGTTCACCTAGACCCCAAAACGTCCATTCCGATCTGCCTGCCTACTGTGCATGCCTCAACAGCACTTAAAAAAAAGTCAACGCATGGCCTCGAGACCCCCATCCCCATCGTGTTCTACATCGCGAGACAAAGAAAACAAGGGGCCACACCCCATAATACGGCAAATGTCCATGAGTGGGTTCACCATTGGGAATAACATTGTCCTGTGCGCCAGAATGGACCTAACATGTCCACCCAAGACTTGCCTAAACTTTTCAGCGAAAATCAACCACTAGCCTCGAGACCCCTCTCATTGTGTTCTACATCGCGAGACAAAGAAAACAAGGTGCCACAATCCATACTAAAATCCAAAAGGAAAAAAAAATGAGCACTTCTATCCCATACATGCATTCTCCGAAGATTGACATTGGAAGTCACTGGGGTCTTATGTAGGGGCAGGTAACTCTTGCTGGGCCGTCATGTCACCAGAAATGACCCGGATGTGACATTTGACCCGAATGTGACCCAGATGTCACGTGACCGGCAGTGGTGTCATCCATAACGTCATCGTGAAGTCACCTCCGCACCCTCACATTTGAGTCCCATTTTTCCGACAGAATTTACGCTTTCTATACTACTGGCAGCCATTTTGGAAATCCGGGCTGGGTGTTATTACACCATATATACTGTGAAATAATCGTCGTGCTGAACCACAAAAATATCAGTATATCGACAGGAATTATGTTGATATGTTGTGTGGCTGACTGTTGACTGAAATTGGTTCCAGATGGCGGCCATCTTGAAATCTAAGATGGTCGACTTGGCCATATGACAATTTTCATTTGTCTAACTTTGATATGACACTTTCCACCAATATTCTGACACCTGACCACCCTGACCTGTCCCAAACGAAAGAAACAGTGCAGGTTTTCAGATGCTAATATGGGATTCTGGCGGCCATTTTGAAAAATGACCGCTATGACCTACATAGGAAAAGTTCACGGTGGCTCCATATCGAGAAATGCTGCCCATGCCTCGATGTACAACTGTGCAAAATTTCATGCTTTTATGAATAAAGGCACAATTCGATGGAAAATCTGCACATATTGATTGGACTAATATGGAGATATATGAACATTACCTTTCTTTTGAAGGGATCCCACGGATGCTAAAAACAATTGTGTGCTTCATTGCCTGAAATATAAAATTTTCAGCTCACCTCCAGAAAAGAACTGTGATGAAATTCTCCAATTGATACATTATATTTCGGCAGTGCACAACAAGGTGAATTCTATATTGAAATTGTCGATTTTTATTCACTGGAATGGGCTGCTTTGACGTGCATACAAAGCTATCTTGGAATTATGAAACTTGAAACTTTATTTTTCATTCCGTTCACTTTACATAGCGACATAAGAGGTAAATATGTACATATTTCATATGACATACATTGGTAGATATAATAATGGAAACAATTTTAACGATATTCTCAATCATTACATATTTTAATATATTTACATTCAGTTTTATTGGCGAACACATTTTTAATCTAGATTGTTCATATTTACACGTTTCTTCTTTTAATATAGTACTTATACGAATAATAGAAAATTCGTATATACATTGCTTACTCTGTTGCGTCATTAATTTCATAGAGCATGCACTTGCTGGTTAAAATTAGTAGTCTATTCACATCAATATACATGTTAGGAGAGGTAAAAACACTATTACACATTATATGAAGAGCTGGTCTCTTGGAAAACCTTTTTCACACAATACACTTGGGTTTTACCATGGACATGTCTCGCGGGAGTATGGATGGAGATACAGCTTAGTAGATACATGAATATACTAGTTAGTAGATGCATGGATAACACACATATTTAATTTGCGAATAGAAAAATAATGATGATTAATCATAAGTATAAAAAACGTGGAATAGAATCATTGTCTAAATATATGACTAACTAGGGTGGGTATTGTCTTATATTCTTGGAAACGAACATATTATCCGGCGGGGCATTATTGCGATACAAGCGTCTAGTCCATCATTCACTATTCAGCCGTCGTCCATTTTAAGAATTTCCGCGTCCATAATCCAAAGACCTAATTCATATAATAGCATTAGCAGCAAATTAAAAAGATAAATCATAATATACATAAAAATAGGCTATTTTCCTGCAATAAGAAGATCATTGCGAAACACACTAAATGAATTGTAGTTAGACAAAGGCTACAATCCTATGTGACATTACTAACGTGGAAGTCTACACGGTGCGTGTATTTGATACATGTCTATGTAAGCTCATATTAAGAAAGTTCGGATGATAAAATCCGAGGTTAGCTTCCTGGATTTAAATATCTGATCTCCTTATTTTGTCTAGCGAAAGAGTTCTTCTGCTTCCTTAGCTATTTCTTTTTTAAAATCTATCTTCATATCCAATTTGGCCTCGTTTGGAAAGAATTTGTGGCATTTGAAGTTGCCCTTGATACCGTTTTTATCAAATTCCATGTACAGGTGTTTTGTGTAAGACCTCCAGGCGTTCAAGCTGATGCGGTACACCTTGAAGTGGAGTGACTTCTCGTCTGGGTAGCGAATAATCCCTAGGTCAAATACCTCTCGTTCTTCGTACTCACTTTCGGTGAATGAATCCTTCAAAGCTCTGATTCGTACTCCGGTCACCGCCGCGATTTTCTCCACCAATTCGAAATCGATATTGGTATCTGTCAGTACGTCATCGTCCGAAATCAGACCAACCAGCCAATCCTTGATGACTTTCACTATATCTTGGTCGGGAGGAGGGCAAGCAATAAACCATTTCTTGTCCTTTATAGTGAGTTTATCTTCACGGGCGATGACATCTCGCTCGGGTTGGAGCGCCTGATTGTTCAGCATGCATTCTTCAAGCTCGTTCCAGTTCAGAACTGTCAGCTCGTTTACAAGTTTAGTCACACCAAAGATGGTCACTTTAGTATTGTCATCAACCCGTTACGGATTCTTTATTCAAAGTGCCATAGGCTGCTGCCAACCTGCAGTCGACGGTGACGTGTCCATCCCGCACTCTGTCCGCTGATGCCCTCTTGAAAAGCAGCTTGAATCACGTCCTTCACGGGGTAAATACGCTGAAGAGCCATCTTGGGAATGCAGAGAAAAGAAGGAACAATAGTTAAAGCAATACTTATAATACTTTTCTTTAAATGCTTGGAAAAACACTCGAGCAGGACATCACGTTGTAGGAAAATATATATCATTGCGCGGTGGAAAACCCACAACGCGCTGGATGCTTATTTGAAAATATCTCTCATTGGATGTAGGATGACGAGTCTCCATCGCCAAGCCCAACACGCGAAACTGTAAGCAAAAGGGGGAAGACAGGCAACGTGTACATATTTATGTTGAATTCCTGCAGACAAGTAAGCAATTTTGGCCCTGTTATTATTTTTACAAGTAGGCTCATTTTGTAAATTGAGTCAGTCCATCTGAAACCTTTCTCCGACAGAATAAAGTATATCAAAACCAAGCACACTTGAACCTTTATTTTCGGCATGAACGTGCATTGGGAGAGTGTTACTAGCAAGTTCTGAGCTGACCGACTTTTGATGAAAATTAGTCTGACCTGGCTCAATTGTGTCAAGGTCGATGTGACCTACTTTCTGACCAAATTTCTGACTTGATTAGGTGACTCAGAACCCTCGGAAATGGCAAAAACATGCCTTAGGGCCTGCACACACATCACTTTGTAGGTCCTGTGTGATTTTCAAGAACTACGAATTATCTCTGTCACGCTTCCACTTTGTCTGTTCTATTAGTCAAGATTTTATTCCGTATGTTAGTCACGCTTTGATTCTGTCTGTTCTATTAGTCAAGCTTTTATTCCGTATGTTAGTCACGCTTTGATTCTGTCTGTTCTATTAGTCAAGCTTTTATTCCGTATGTTAGTCACGCTTTGATCCTGTCTGTTCTATTAGTCAAGCTTTTATTCCGTATGTTAGTCATGCTTTGATTCGGTCTGTTCTATCAGTCAAGCTTTTATTCCGTATGCTAGTCACGCTTAGATTCTATCTGTTCTATCAGTCAAGCTTTTATTCCGTATGTTAGTCACGCTTTGATTCTGTCTGTTCTATCAGTCAAGCTTTTATTCCGTATGTTAGTCACGCTTTGATTCTGTCTATTCTATCAGTCAAGCTTTTATTCCGTATGTTGGTCAAGCTTTGATTGTCTGTTCTATAAGTAAAGCTTTTATTCCGTATGTTAGTCACGCTTTGATTATGTCTATTCTATCAGTCAAGCTTTTATTCCGTGTGTTAGTCACGCTTTGATTCTGTCTGTTATATTAGTCAAGCTTTTATTCCGTATGCTAGTCACGCTTTGATTGTCTGTTCTATCAGTCAAGCTTTTATTCCGTATGTCAGTCACGCTTTGATCCTGTCTGTTCTATTTGTCAAGCTTTTATTCCGTATGTTAGTCAAGCTTTGATTCTGTCTGTTCTATCAGTCAAGCTTTTATTCCGTATGTTAGTCACGCTTTGATTCTGTCTGTTCTATTATCAAGCATTTATTCCTTATGCTAGTCACGCTTTGATTCTGTCTGTTCTATCAGTCAAGCTTTTATTCCGTGTGTTAGTCACGCTTTGATTCCGTCTGTTCTATTAGTCGAGCTTTTATTCCGTATGTTAGTCACGCTTTGATTCTGTCTGTTCTATTAGTCAAGCTTTTATTCCGTATGCTAGTCACGCTTTGATTCTGTCTGTTCTATCAGTCAAGCTTTTATTCCGTATGTTAGCCACGCTTTGATTCTGTCTGTCCTATTAGTCAAGCTTTTTTTCCGTATGCTAGTCACGCTTTGATTCTGTCTGTTCTATCAGTCAAGCTTTTATTCCGTATGTTAGTCATGCTTTGATTCTGTCTGTTCTATCAGTCAAGCTTTTATTCCGTATGTTAGTCACGCTTTGATTCTGTCTGTTCTATCAGTCAAGCTTTTATTCCGTATGTTAGTCATGCTTGGATTCTGTCCGTTCTATCAGTCAATCTTTTATTCCGTATGTTAGTCATGCTTTGATTCTGTGTGTTCTATCAGTCAAGCTTTTATTCCGTATGTTAGTCACGCTTTGATTCTGTCTGTTCTATCAGACTTGCTTTCATCCCGTATGTTAGTCAAGCTTTGATTCTGTCTGTTCTATCAGTCAAGCTTTTATTCCGTATGTGAGTCACGCTTTGATTCTGTCTGTTCTATTAGTCAAGCTTTTATTTCTTATGTTATTCATCCTTTCATTCTGTCTGTTCTATCAGTCAAGCTTTTATTCCGTATGTTATTCACGCTTTGATTCTGTCTGTTCTATCAGTCAAGCTTTTATTCCGTATGTGAGTCATGCTTTGATTCTGTCTGTTCTATTAGTCAAGATTTTATTCCGTATGTTAGTCACGCTTTTATTCTGTCTGTCCTATTAGTCAAGCTTTTATTCCGTATGTTAGTCACGATTTGATTCTGTCTGTTCTATTAGTCAAACATTTATTCCGTATGTTAGTCACGCTTTGATTCTGTCTGTTCTATCAGTCAAGCTTTTATTCCGTATGTTAGTCACGCTTTGATTCTGTCTGTTCTATCAGTCAAGCTTTTATTCCGTATGTTAGTCACGCTTTGATTCTGTCTGTTCTATCAGTCAAGCTTTTATTCCGTATGTTAGTCAAGCTTTGATTCTGTCTGTTCTATCAGTCAAGCTTTTATTCCGTATGTTACTCACGCTTTGATTCTGTCAGTTCTATCAGTCCAGCTTTTATTCCGTATGTTAGTCACGCTTTGATTCTGTCAGTTCTATCAGTCCAGCTTTTATTCCGTATGTTAGTCATGCTTTGATTCTGTCTCTTCTATCAGTCAAGCTTTTTTTCCGTATGTTAGTCACGCTTTGATTCTGTCTGCTGCATTCAGCAGCATTTATATCTTCGGCGCACAATCATCGAACAATCTTAAGATTCCGGTATCCCTAGCGATAAGATTTTGACGGCGTTTCAGTTTTGCTCAATTAAATTGCAATAAATGAACTCACCAAAACGAGTTAGATATTTTATGAAAGGTTTTTATTGAGGGAATCAGAATTTAGTGATTAATATAACTGAATTCTATGAACACATTTAGCCTTCGAATGTCATTGCTAATAACTTCAAATGTAACAACTTCATACACAGCCTAACAATATCGTGGATCAAAAGGCCATTCTTAACACAGAATGGAAGAATGGAAGTTTCGAAAACCACATGTATGAAATGTTGGAGATGATTACCTAAAACAAGTAACGTATAGCATGAAGAATCCATTCTGGAGAGATACATTAAAATGCCTGGCAAGTCCAACGCAAAAATCGAACCCCAAATGCATGGAAAGATATCATAGACGAGCCGCCTCTATGTTTTAACAGTATATTGAAACAGTCTTTGTTTATTAAAGACTGGTATGAAAAGAAGCTGACACATATTTTAGCGATATTATAGATTCTGGAGGAGAATATGTTAATTTCTAGAAAAGAAAGGAAATATATGGAGTCAGAGGGGCCTATCTGGACTATATACGCCCATTAAAATATAAATTCCACTAGAATGAACAAAGATAGTCATGACACCACTTTCTGCTAAAGAAGCATACACCCCTGGGCTCGGAATAGAAAACAGGACTTGGACATGGCAATGAGAAAGATGAAAATATTTTATGATACGATAAACAAAGAAGACATTCGATTAGAACAAAACGCAGCTAGCAAATCAAAAATAGTCCTTAACTTTCAAGACAACCTTAGCTGGAAGGACATCTACTTAAGCAACATTACCAGCACGGTACGAGTGAGACAAAATTGACACTGCGTGAAATGTTCAATTTTCCAATTCCGGGAACCCGCCGAAAACCTAATGGAAACTGTAGCGCTACAGTAGGAAACTGTAGCGCTACAGTTTCCGATAGGTTTCCGACGGGTTTGCGGAATTGGAAACTTGACCATTTCACGCAGTGTGAGAGATTTTCAATACAGAATATTACACATAACATAATGCACCTATGCTTTTCTTCGCACAATTGGGAGACGAGACAACAATTCATGTTTGTATTGTTCCTACGAAGTAGGCTCTCATTTGCAAATTGTCCGGTAATGAGTGCGTCAGTGAGTGAGTCAGTCCATCCGAATCCTTTCTCCGGCAAAATAAAGAGAACCGTTGACATAGGAACCTTGATTTTTGGCATGAACGTACATTAGGAGAGTGTTACCAGCAAGTTCTGAGCTGACCTACTTTTGATTAAAAGTTGACCTATAATCCTCGAAATTGGCAAAATCATATCCTAATGCCTCCTAAGTTAATGTCAGTGTGACTTGATCTAATTGGGTCAACTTTCTGACCCAATTTCTGACCTAATTAGGATCCAAGCCTGGTCAGTCTTAGGTCAAGGTACACACTTAAATCATATCGAAGCCTACTTCGTAAGTCCTGTGATGTTAGTCACACTGCCATGTATAATACAGAGAGTGTGTAAAATATTTGCTTATGTTCTGTCCAGTTGTACAAGTGTTAGTCTCACCCTCAAATATGGCTCAGTGATACCGTCAAATTACAAAGTAATATGACAGAAGACAAGAATGTATTAGGCTGGGGACAAATGTCTTCTGAACATCTTGATTACGATTACAAAACGGATATATATACACCAATAAATTCCAAAACTCTACTCCTACGTTCAATGTTCTCTCAAATAAATTTTGCAACCATTGTCAAAACGAAAGGTTGGTAGCTTCCTTGAACAATACTCAAGTGCAGTTTCATAGAAAATGTTTTCAAATTCAGGATAATAACTACTGTCACTATGGTGACAAATATACCACTAAAAAAAATAAAGAATTGAAGTCACCAAGGCTGAAATATGTACATAACAGAGATGTATGTCCTGTGTTGTTTTGCACTGTAATGTAATGTATAGAATAGTATTGTATCGTATTGTATTGAACGATATCGTCTTCTTTGTATTCAATACAAATTAAAATGTTTGGTTTTTTTTCAATTTAATCCTGGAAATTAGTTCATGACAGTTCAGTTATTCGAAAAAATAAAATAAATAAATAAAAAAATAAAACAAATGCGACGGTATAAAATTGTAAAAATTATAATTTTTGCAAATGTCTCATTACAGTGATGAAAAATAAGCTGAAATGGTGATTCATTGACGCATTGCTGAGCGCATGAGTTCTGGTTCACTAATCGGGTCACTTTGCTATCTCTTTATCATAGGAAATATATCTAATTGATGATAACTGTACTATTTCGACCTGCAGTTGGCAGACTTATCAAAAGTGTAAGCTTGGTAGTACTCTCTTGGAATAGTAGGAAAAACTTATCCGTATATAGAAAATTAACACCAGTTATCAAACAGTGACTTCGGGTCTAGGTTAGATTTTATACCTTTATTTCTAGGGTTTCTTCATGAAAAGTAGTTAGGAATTTGTATATCTCTTGCTTGCGAATAAAAAAATACCAAACAAATGACTGGTATCGCAATTGAAAAACAAAACAAGTTCATAGCGAAAAAGTTACAAAAGTTCGGCTCAACCGACGTGTTGATGTTCTTTAGTCCGTTCTCTTAACCTGATGAAAAAATAATGAAATTTTAAAAGACATTTAACCTCTACAAATAAACGTTCTCTACTGCCTTAATTTGAAATGTGAAGATGGTATTAAGCAACAATTAAAAAAGATACGTGTAAGATCAACTTTTTTTCTAAACTATGTTTGCTTTCGTTTTCTTTCTTCTTTCCTTTTTTGTTTGTTTGTTGTTGTTGTTTTTTTGTTGTCTTTTGCTCGCAAAAGCCCCCTCTTCCCCTTGTCTACGCCCTTGGTTATAAGAGAGCATATAAATTGTCCTGTTGAATTTACGGAAGAGTCAAAGTTGTCTGAAATGGTGACCAGACTCTGTCAGGTGGCGGCCATGGTGTAATAGTTTTAATGTTTTCCCCAATTTCGGCTATGAGGTAAATACTTCTGATATTGAATTGATTAAGCAGAATGTGAAACAAAATATATACATAAATATTCTTCATCCCTATAGAGAATTTTTTTTATGTGTTAATTACTAAGATGAACAAAAGTGGCCGTGGTAATGAGTGATGAATACATGCTTAGCTAAAATTATGAATATTATCTCGCCAGGTCATCAAAGAATCAAAGGAATTCTTTCATTCAATTCCGATCCACTGTCTCCGTCTTCAATTACGAGAATATTAATGAAATATAAATCAACTCATTGAAGAAATACACATCAACATTTGGCCTTAGGCACCATGACCAAGGCAACCCCCACTCTATACATAAGTTATGGTCACAACGTCAAACTGATACTTCTGATGACATCATTTCGATACCTAGGGGGCCTACTCAAACAACTGCTAAGCTGTAAAGAGAACTCACGAAAAAGAGATAACTGATCTGAACAATTTCTCAAAAACCAATTGATAATGACAATTCTTGACGGTTGATGCATATTGTGGAATGTATAGTTTCAATGTTCTTAAGCAATATGCCGCTATGACACTGTTGTGAGATGACAGAAAAGACCTCAAAATATGGCTTGAATTTGTACTCATTTTTTAGCTACCGTGTAGCTTGCAAATCGTTACGGATTGGAGATTCTCTTTATCTTCTCAAGTTTCGTTATTAGTTCCTTAGTTTGTCAGGATAGTTATGCAATCAGTTTGAGTGAGGTGGAAGCGGAGAGCCAAGTCTAAAGATGTACATTGTACATGTATGGATGGGCGTCTGGAGGTTAAAATATTCAAAATAAAAAATATAATCAGTCCAAAGTGACACATACATGCACTTCACCTGGTTAACCAAAATAATATTACCGCATTATCATTGAAACAGGGACCAAATGATGAGTCATAGGCTTATTTATCAGTGCGGCAGCCCATAGTACTGTATTCATACTCTATTATCAACACATGTACATATCATTCTGACTCGGCTTTGCGACATCGATCAGCAGGCCTGTAGTATTGTCATCATGAACTATTGGGTCGAGTTTGCGCATGGACTTTACTTCTTCATTCCTTTTCCCTGTTCCGTATCCCGGCTGCAGTGTTTATGATAGCCTCACCTCCTTTTCTCACCCCCACCTACACTGACATGATCCCATTTATTTTTAGAACATAACACTATATATTCAGTGGCACGAACTTGGAGGCACGTATACACTGGTCTATTTAGTGACACGGACGGTCGGACCCATACACGTAAATGTCTCCTTTAACAGAATATTCCTTACAACGTGCTACAATGTCACTGATACTCGCAAATGACAAAAATAAACCCAGAAGAACAGTCTGAAAAGTATATCGAAAGTTCATACTGGCCCGGTCCTTTTGGACCGTTGCAAAACTTGCTTTCTACCGCTGTCTGAATAAAGTTGTTCGCCGACCAATTTAGACCGGTCCAATTCATCTACATGTACAGTTCTCATTCCATAGTGCGCTTCAAATGTTGATGCGTTTTCGCTATTCGCGCGTCAGTCCTCTGAGCTACATGTATTAGAGCGTATATCATATCGTCAGTGAGATTGGATTTCGGAATTGTATGTTACAACTTTGAAGCCTATCACAGTATCAGCTGATATATGTCTACATTGGTATTTGTAAAAGATACATATACTTTTTAATACCGCTGGTATATAAGTATAATCTGATATATGTCGGTTTTTTCTCTCCATATAATATAAGATGTTCGTTTCATGAAAAACTATAGACCAGAGACCGAGACATATTCTCCCACCAGCTCTCTCTTCGTTTAGAAAAGTCCCTAATCCAATAATGTTCACGTCCATAAAGGACCGATCCCACTGCAGGACATGGGGCCGGTCTAACGCTGAGAGAGTTGGACTGCGTACACGGTATGATATTCACTCCGAAATGCAAATAGAACGGTCCAAATTTTGACATGCTCCCTAACCGGTTGGGTTGACCCGATATCTGGGTCAGCCAGTCAGAAACCCACTTCTTTGAAACATTTCGAAATTCAGATGGAGGCGAGGTCAGTGACGTCTCGTGTCTAAAGCTAATCCTTAAATACAACTGGTGGGCTAATATGGTTGGTTGGTTGGTTTGATTGGGCACTCCATCGTATTACAATGGGCACAGGTCATACAGAGTATGCCGTGCAACCCGTTCCCCCGCACCGCCCTACAAATGCTCCCTCATAGCCATCGGTAATTCCCCATTATATCTTCTTTACATCTGTATCCATATCATCTAATGTTGATCAGGTCCCATACAGAATATGCCGTGCAGCGCGTTCCCCCACCACCGCCCTACACATGCTTCCTCATACATGTACCAATGACGCATAGCCATCGGTAATTCCCCATTATATCTTCTTTACATCTGTATCCATATCATCTAATGTTGATCAGGTCCCATACAGAATATGCCGTGCAGCGCGTTCCCCCACACCGCCCTACACATGCTCCCTCATACATGTACCAATGACGCATAGCCATCGGTAATTCCCCATTATATCTTCTTTACATCTGTATCCATATCATCTAATGTTAATCAGGTCCCATACAGAGTATGCCGTGCAGCGCGTTCCCCCACACCGCCCTACAATTGCTCCCTCATACCAATGACGCATAGCCATGGTAATTCCCCATTATATCTTCTTTACATCTGTATCCATATCATCTAATGTTGATCAGGTCCCATACAGAGTATGCCGTGCAGCGCGTTCCCCCACACCGCCCTACAATTGCTCCCTCATACCAATGACGCATAGCCATCGGTAATTCCCCATTATATCTTCTTTACATCTGTATCCATATCATCTAATGTTGATCAGGTCCCATACAGAGTATGCCGTGCAGCGCGTTCCCCCACACCGCCCTACAATTGCTCCCTCATACCAATGACGCATAGCCATGGTAATTCCCCATTATATCTTCTTTACATCTGTATCCATATCATCTAATGTTGATCAGGTCCCATACAGAGTATGCCGTGCAGCGCGTTCCCCCACACCGCCCTACACATGCTCCCTCATACATGTACCAATGACGCATAGCCATCGGTAATTCCCCATTATATCTTCTTTACATCTGTATCCATATCATCTAATGTTGATCAGGTCCCATACAGAGTATGCCGTGCAGCCCGTTCCCCCACACCGCCCTACACATGCTCCCTCATACATGTACCAATGACGCATAGCCATCGGTAATTCCCCATTATCTTCTTTACATCTGTATCCATATCATCTAATGTTGATCAGGTCCCATACAGAGTATACCAAGGCTAGTTCGAAGTGTAGACGTGCTGTATACCAGTGTCGCCGACACCGGGGCAAGACGACATTGTCCTAGGATTAATGTGCAAAGAGCGCATTGACCTGTGAGAAGTTGGATAAGGATACGACTTTTAAAGCTCGTACCGATTAGTTCCCCTCCCCTCAATTCTTGCTCCTGATTGGTGAATAATGGGACGGAAATGCTCTCAGTATAACCGCTAATTCTACCACACCATAACATTATTACATGTAAAGAACGAAGCTCAGGTGGGATCTAATTCCAATAGATCCTACCTCACAACCAATCGGTGTGGATTATATGCAGTCATAATTTTCTTCGCGTGTCCAGTTGAACTCGCCCAGAAGGGTAACAGGATTGAAATGGATATCAAAATTTATTGTCTGCCTGTATATCTTGTTGTACATCCTTTTGCCGTGCATTATGGAGCCAATTAAAGTTGGAAAACAGTTTTTTTCCGCGAAGATTTATTCAAAGGTGTTGATGTCATTAAACCTTTTTGAATGTATGATAGGTACACAATCCAATCATTGGATGACGGCAGAATTTCACATGTATTCTAAAACCAAGGGCCACTCCATCCTCGCTAAAACCGGGGGTATCTCTATCTGTATGAAAGATATATTTTTTGGCTCACAAATAGAAACCGCGACGTGGTGAAGATGGGGCCACTCTTGCATCAATTTGATCGTTGATGGCGTTTTTAGCACGCTCCTATAGCTGTCATACAGTGGACTCTCTAACCCGTGACGATTTCAGACACGCGACTTGCAGGTGTTGCTTGCTTCGATTAATTGGCGGGCCAAAGCATTTTTTGTCGGGTATAGGGGTGTTAATCCAGTTTTAAATACACGAGAATATCTTTCTTTTCAGGAAACATCTCCACATTGTGCCGTTTTCATTATGGTAGAATAGAAATAATTCCTTGTTTACTGTGGTAAAACACCTAGAATAAATCGGGCTGCGATAGGATGAGTCTTCACCTTTGATCACCCAGGCCTACGGCCTTCGTGACCAAACTTAGACTCATCCTATCGAAGCCAGATCTATTCTAGGTGTTTCACCACAGTAAACAAGGAATTATTTCTTAATTCCCACAATTTTTCGGGAGAGGACAAGGTCTCCCATCCTCAAGAAGATTGATGAACGTACCATTGAAACTAAGTAAAAAAGTGACATATATATACCCTACGACCGAATGGAAGATGCCCTTTGGACCATCGCGCGGTTTAGCCACCGCATGTGGTTGACCAGGTGTCGTCTGGGGGATCACGTGACATGTTCATGCCAGCTTTCATTAGTTACAAGATAACTTTCCACTATATTATCATATAAAATAACGGGGTGACCCACGACAATATCCTGTTTGATTGTTGACCTCACACAGATAGTGTTCCAGGTCAAATATCTTAAATCACTGAATATCACGAGCTGTCAGTCCAAAGATCGTTGCGATACACAGGTACTCACTTTCACTTTCCGTAGGTCAGCTCAGAATTTGCTGGTAACAGTCCCCTAATGCACCTTCATGCAAAAAAATCAAGGTTCTAATATTAACGGTTCCCCTTATTTTGTCGACGAAAGGATTCGGATGGACTCATTTACTCACTCACTGGCTACCGGACAATTTGCAGACGGTATCCTATTTCGTCGGAAAATTCTTGGACAGAATATCTGGAAGATACTGTTTTCTGGAGAAGGTATCTCTGGAAGATACCGTTTTCTGGAGAAGGTATCTCTGGAAGATACCGTTTTCTGGAGAAGGTATCTCTGGAAGATACCGTTTTCTGGAGAAGGTATCTCTGGAAGATATCGTTTTCTGGAGAAGGTATCTCACGGATATACCGTCCCAGGATTTGATACTCAGAGTAGATATTGGAACTCTACTACTCGCAGGTTACTGGATTGTCCGATTTTGTATGGAGTATAGTCCTGAGCTCAAGGGAAGAGACGGGACGAGTTCGCGACACCTGCTGTATTCAGATTTATGAACAATAAGTAAGTCAAAAGTCAAAACTATCCAATTATATAACACATATTGGACACTTGTGATTAAAAACAAAATTGTGGGGAAAATTATATTGGCGTACCTGATGACACGAGAGGACGTATCGGATATTCAACCAGGAAGGAATGGCTCACGAAGAAGCGTTCCTTGCCGAATGTGCCATTTCTTCCTGATTCGATATATCGTCGATTGGCAATCATGTTTGTTTGTTTTCGTTTCGCCCCGAATTATTTGTTATTGCTTCAAATCGGCCGTTTTCAGTGCCCAAGCCCTTTGCAAGACAGAGTCCTCTGGGACTCCGCTCCCACAAATGAACTTTTCTCCCGTGCTTCGAAACTGAGAAGCATAGGGTTTATTTTCAAATTCCCCGAGCAGAGGAGAATTGCTAAATTCAAAATGGCGGCCATGTGGGGTATAGAAAAGGGGGTTTTTCGTACATTTTGCTTTTCTGTCGATAAAAGTTGGACAAAAACTATTTATTTCACATCAGTTGATTATTTACTAATTTATTCAATTGTTTGCACTTTTTGTGATTAAAATTGCTTAAAGACCAAAATTAAGAAAATCCGTTGAAAAATGCATACTGGGAAATGGCGTCACTGTGATGTCATCAGTGCGATCATCTTGGATTTGTATTATATTTTCATACGCGGCTACTCGGCGCGCATCTTCCATGCTGTGACTGCAGGACACAGCCGTGTCATTTGTTGGAATGTCCCCAGCTATTTTCACGTTCTAACGAGTCCAACCAGCTAGAAAAAAACCTGTCCGAAAATAACGAACTGGCACCGGGACTTAAACCCGCCATTCTTTGCTCCGCAGAAAAGCATCTTACCCATGAGCCACGGTAGCAGCTGACGGCAAATGTTGGATTTTTTATATACACAAACCCTAAACCTAAACCTAACCCGTAACCAATTATACTGAACTAACACTAATTAGCGTTATTTACCATCCTAATTAGACATAATCAGGCAACATGCAATAGTCAGACTTCAGTCAAGTGATTTCCGTTTAGGAGCTATCCATTCAACCCATTCTCGTCCTGCAAGACTCCCTACTACGGGAAGAGGTTCTAGGGGAAGTGGTAGCCATCCCCCAAAATTGAGGGAGAGGGGAGGGGGTGAGTAGGCGCGTATGATTTATGCGTATTAACCTCCGGCCAGTCACCATTAACTATTTCCCTCGAATGACGGCGCTTAGCTGCACAGATGAGTCTCTCGGTAATAGTACTAATCTACCCGACGTGTATGACGTCTACTGAATGATAACTGTATGTAAAAACGCCAGAAACTGGTGAACTATTTCTTCACAATCAACTGTGAGACGAATATGAGTTGTCTCCCTTGTCAAACGTTCACTTGTCGTTTATTAATAAACGGCAAAACAGCTCATAATTATTTTTAATTTCTGGGCTATACAGTGAATATAATTCGGGCTAATCATTAAAATAATGACATGGCTCTCACTTATGTGAGAGTCGTGATCTCACTATCACGAAGTCATGGCTCTCTGTTGAGAATGCCACTCAGCAATAACGCGCACTGGCTAGTCGCATCTAGCATTTTCTAATAGAGCTTAACCTAAAGATAAAATGTTGTAAGTTTCAGCTTCATAATCTTAGTTATAACGAAAATATTTAGGGTTGGCAGTAGTAGGTAAAGAGCATTTAACAGCCAATTGACCTCAGAAATTTGCATAATTGAGGAGGAAACGAGGAGGTGACAGCCAATCAGAAGCGAGTAAAATTTGACCTCAGAAATTTGCATATTGGGGACGGTCACGGGGCGGCTCTCGTCCAATCAGAAGCGAGTAAAATTTGACTGGATGTATTCCTCCACGGTAATGTGGTCCTGGCGGTGATGCGGTCTGCCTCCGCGGAGAAAAAGTAGTCCCTAGACTGGAAATACGCTGCATGGTCCGATGGGGTCGAGTGAGGTATGAAAGTGAAGGTTATCGGTTGGTGTGAATGAGGCGTGACCTTTGGACATGTATAGACTTGTTTGTCTGGGGTTTTTCCCCATGCCGTCATTGACTCCCAAACTGGTGGTGGTCAAAATGGCGGCATCGAGTGAGAGATCAAGGCATGTCCTGACTTGTTCTGGGTTGTACAGTTCTGCTATGCGGAGGATGGGTACTAGTATTTCGCTGACGTCCTAGTAATAAACATAATCTATAGGTGTTGTACCATGTTAATAGGATCAGTCTAGCATCTGTACCACCCTAGGGTCGAGTGTTTATTGTCCCGTGTATCTCCGCAAGAAAACAACAAACAAAATGGCGGCTCCAGGATGGTGCGGGGACGCCCTTTCCCCATCACGGCGTCGACCGTAGCGCCATCTGCACACATTGACGCAAGGGAGACAACTCGTGTGGCCTAAGGATATGGAAATAGCCGTGTTGGAGCTAGGGGAGTTACTACTGGTCCAGTGGGGTCGAGTGAGGTATCAATGTGAAGCCTATGTGAGGGGGCATCTGATGGGCTGGGTGTGGGGTTGAACTAGCGTCATTCTGCGCATGCGCGGTGGCCCAAGGGTATGGAAATAGCCGTGTTGGAGTCTAGGGGAGTTACTACTGGTCCGATGGGGTCGAGTGAGGTATCAAAGTGAAGCTTAGGTGAAGGGGCATCTAATGGGCTGGGTGTGGGATTGAACTAGCGTCATTCTGCGCATGCGCGGTGGCCCAAGGGTATGAAAATAGCCGTGTTGGAGCTAGCGAAGCCAATAATGGTCCGATGGGGTCGAGTGACGTATCAAAGTGAAGCTTATGTGAAGGGGCATCTGATGGGCTGGGTGTGGGGTTGACATAGCGTCATTCTGCGCATGCGCGGTGGCCCAAGGGTATGAAAATAGCCGTTTTGGAGCTAGGGGAGCTACTCATGGTCCAATGGGGTCGAGTGAGGTATCAAAGTGAAGCTTATGTGAAGGGGCATCTGACTGGACTAGCGGCTTGGGCGTTGTCACCATTCTGCGCATGCGTGGTGGCCCAAGGGTATGAAAATAGCCGTGTTGGAGCTAGGGGAGCTACTCATGGTTCAATGGGGTCGAGTGACGTATCAAAGTGAAGCTGATGTGAAGGGGCATCTGATGGGCTGGGTGTGGGGTTGAAATATCGGCCTTCTGCGCATGCGCGGTGGCCCAAGGGTATGGAAATAGACGTGTTGGGAGCTAGGGGAGCTACTCATGGTCCGATGGGGTCGAGTGAGGTATCCAAGTGAAGCTTATGTGAATGGGCATCTGACTGGACTAGCGGCTCGGGCGTTGTCACGATTCTGCGCATGCGCATAGACGTTTTGGGATGTAGGGGAGTCCCTAATGATCCAATGGGGTCGAGTGAGGTATCAAAGTGAAGCTTATGTGAAGGGTCATCTAATGGGCTGGGTATGCGGTAGGAATATCATTCTGAGCATGCGCAGATGCAATGCGGAGCTCTCGTCCAATCAGAAGCGAGTATTTCAAATCCGCCACGGAGCTCTCGTCCAATCAGAAGCGAGTATTTTGACCCGGTGCATTATGGGACATATCCAAGATGGCGGCACGTATGTTCAAGATGGCGGCACATCCGGCGTCGAAAACTGGCCATTTTTGCCGGGATGTGGTCACCTAGTGTCGAAAACTGGACCCTGTATGGGTCCCATGTCACTTCCGGGTTTTTCACTAAAACTACCTCCAAACCCAGAAGAGTTCCAACGTTCAACCCTCCGGGGTGTTTTCCTGCCCCCGCCCCGGCGCCCCCCGCAGCGCGCCCCGGCCGCAGCGCGCGCGCGCGCGTCAATGTAGGGAGAGGTTAAATCGACAACATAGAACTTATAGTCATCAACTTCATCTATACGTGTTGGACGAGTCTTCACTCACCGTATACACGTACCTCAATGAAATGCCCGCTCCAAACCTAGACCAAAAACACGTACTTGGTCTGTGGGCTGATTTCATTGGCTCTCTATTTGTACTATAGTGCTCTTGCATTCTAACCTTGATGGGTTACATTTTGGCCCCATCCTACACCACTGATTTCAGTTTCACTGAATCTCCACATTGGGCATTGATGCATTATGAATAAAACACACAAGACAGGGTTTTTTGGTGAGATCTCATTTTGTTTTTTATTCAGTAACAACAACAACGTGAGAACAACCACGTGAAAACTCAAGCCCAGAACAAGGGGCTTGTAATTAACTGAAGCCCAGAACAGGGGGGCTTGTAAACTGAAGCCCAGAACAGGGGGCTTTTAAACTTAAGCCCAGAACAGCGGGCGTATGTACATTGAAAGAATTCAAGCCCAGAACGGGACTTGTACATTGAAATGATGGGCGGCCCAGTCATAGACGAGTACATCTCGGTCCTCGGCCTTGGGGTACTCGTCAAACATCTGTACGATGGTAGATAAGGGTCTTCCCCGGCATCGATGGTACAGGTAAAACAAGCAATATTGTCCGCACACGCTACTGGTCAGGCTTTGCAACGTTTGACTGTTCCAACACCACGTCTCTGTGCCTTGATCCATGAAGTCTGTTAAATCGGGATGGAGGGGTGGCAGGCCGTACGGGTCAAAGTATTCGCGCTGCTGTTCTGTCAAGTACACGGCCACCCAATGTTCACCGGGCCGATCCATCGGGTCCGTGTTGAGAACGTAAGCAGCAGGATACATACGGTCTAATGGGAACACATCTCGGCGAACACCCCTTGAAACATCATACGTGTCTCTGGGTCATTCTCCAGCACGGTGGTTATCTGCTCTGTATCCATGTTAGGTGGAGAAGTCACACAGCACGTTGCGCGCCTTGTCCAATTGAATGATGTTGTCAAACTCGGCGTAGCAGATCACATTGACGGTGCTCCGGAGGGCTCGTTGAAAGTGGATTTCCAACCGTAAATTGCCTTGCTTGGCCAGGGCCAGCTGATGGTCGTTCTCTAAGGTGGGGGTCAGATCGAAACAGAACAACGTGTATCCGTTCCCGTAGTCCGCCCGACTGATGAAATTCCCTTCGTCCTGGTTGATTTGACCGGTGGCTGTAAACAGGCTCTGATAGGCTCGAATGAAATTCGCGCGCCCAAAGTTCGGGGTTGAGGCCGTGGCTGGCACCTGTTGTCCATCCACATGCAGGGCCACAAAATTGATGCCGAAATGTTTAAAGTCAAACGGATTCTCTGGGTAGGCTCCACTGAAACTGGTATTTTCCACACAGGCCAGGATCAATCGCTTGGGTAGTTCCCCCAGGAACAGGTTGTCTTTGTTGGCGCTCATATTTCCAGCAGACACAGAGAACACTTTGGTTTGCACACGTCGGATAGGGTACTGGGCTGGTTTTGTTTCCAAGGCTTTCATGTGTCCCAATTGAACGGCTGGATTCGGTTTCACTTTTCGGACATACAGGACTGCGTCTTCGATGACAATCTTATAGTCAGCTACATGCGCCTCTACGTTAGTGGCCATCAAGGCGAAGGTCGGAGGCGCCCGTATCAGTCGGATTTTGATGGGAACCTTGTTCAAGAGGTATCGGTCTTGCATGAACATGTCTGCGTGCAGTCGACCGATCATATCCACCGAGACGCCGTTCGCGGTCAAAGCCTTCCGTTGGCTATATCCCGTATTGTCGTTCTCTGCGCCCATGTGCTCGGCTTTGTCCTGGTAGAATAAAGCGGCTGTCAGTTGAGATTTTTTAGCCTCTCGCCCATGCGACAACAGCGTCTCGATGTAGGCTCGATAGGGGTACGTGTTGGTCGAGTCACTGATGAGTTTGTCGCTGAGAAATATATCCACCTGTTGAAACATCGAGTGCAGCCAGAGATTCATCGGGCCCACCGTTGCTTGGTCGACGATTCTGGTGCCATCTCCACTGACGATCTTGGCTTCACATACAAGTAGGTATGGGCTAAATCCACATAGGTCGTATCCGCATTACTGATGGTGAACTCGATGGGTCCTGTTGCGTTGATGCTGGACAGCGGGAGATGCTCCACCCATAATCCTTGTTCGGCACTGGTCTGTGTGGGCGGCACGGTCCACAAATCAAATTCACTGTTGGTGGAGGGGCAGGACTCGGCGTGGATCAAGGACATGTTTTAAGAAAAGATATCCCGGGTCTTCTTCGATGTGCGTCGTCGCTGGGTCGGTCGTCGACTGGTGCGTGGTCTCGGTGGGGCAGCTCTTTTATTCCCTACGGTGCGTTGTGCTTTGGCCACCAAGACGCCTCCCGCTTCTTTGGCCCGCCGTTTCAAGGCTTCTTTGGGTGCTGTACCTCCCATCACATCACCGGCCACTTGCAGTCCACTGCGTACCGCTTGTTTGCCGATTGCTTTCACCCCACGCGTCACCAAGGGCAGGAACGTTTTGACGATGCTGCCGAGTATGTTCCCCAGTCCATGTCCACGTTGCATGCGTGCACCACTAAACACCGGAAAGCCACCCCCGGCCTGTTGGGCATAATAGTCCATATAGCTGCGTGCATCGCACTCGTAAGGCACCTTCATTATGCAAAGTGGGGAGCACGTGCTTGTCGAAAATGAAGTGTCACCACCACTTTCCCGCGTTCGAATGCCACCGGTCGTCCCGTGTCATCTCTTATATCCACCGTGATCGTGTTGATGTGGGTTTGTCGTACAGGCAGGAAGAGCATGTGGGTGAAACTGTGGGTGACTTGATCTCCATACAACTTTTTAATGGGCACCACCCGTAACAGAGGTGTGTTGATATCACCCACGATGTGGTTGTCCACCACGTCCGAGTAGACGTAGAGTCCGTACATACCCGACTTCATATCCATCGGGATCTCGTCTTGGTGGGCGGTGGGACCAGCGAACGTCCGTAGATCGAAACCCAGCATTTGCTGTAGGATAGGACTCAGTACGACACTCGCGTTGGCGGTGACGATAAGCTCTGCCTTGTCGTTGTGTGCGTTGTAATCGAAGTTCACGTGATTCTTGAAGGGATAGGCTTTGATGGGTTTTGAAGTATTTGTGACCTCCCGTAGAGCCTTATAATGCAACAGTCTTGACAGCCCACCCATGAACTCCTTGGGAGTATCGTATTGGCCTTCGGGGAGAGTGAGTCGGGTGTCTTTTCCTTCGTAGGTCACCTCGTACCACACTTCATTGGCTCGCACGTTGTACCACGAGTAAGGGTACTGAATATCCACCAGTCCACATTCCCACCGGCCAGGTAAATGCAACGGTTGTGGTAATTGAGTCACATACTTGGCCACGGTGTTGTCAGGAAACACATCCAGCGAACTGTTACTGGGTAGGGTGAGGTAAAACATGGCGACTGAGCTGTCCTGCTGCTGCACCGGGTTTTAATAGGTGTTCCAGACCTTGGGTGGTTGTGTCCGGCATCGTGTTCGTCGCGTTGACTTGCTACGTGTCACGGCTCTGGAGATGTGGGGTGTCCTGATCAAGGGTGGTTTTTTAAAGGTCTGAAAAGAAGGTGCCCGTTGTGGTGGTGGTGGAGTTTTGGGGGGTGACTCCGGTTCCCATTCGGATTCCCAAGGTTGTGGAATCTGTCGTGGTGCACGACTCGGCGATTGCTGGGTTTGCTGCATAAAGGCCCAGCGGTGGGGTTCCCCACCAATTCCTGTGGTACATGCATGTCTTTCAAGCCTTGAGCGAAGACCTCCCATCCTCGAGGATCCGTGTGCGATCTGCGTTTACGCATCAGGTCATTCACTAAATCCGTCATGTGGGTGCCGGGGACCACCTGATTCTGTACCAGGAGTTCGCCTTTATCATTCCAAGTCATGTTAGGATTCTGTTTCATCCGTTGTAATACCAGGCCAGCTTGTTTCTTGAACGAGGCAGGTACACTCTTCAGCACTTCGTCTTCCACCCACTGTGGGGCTGTGGGGGCTACCCCTGGTAATGGCGGCTGTTGGAGCGGTGCTGAGGTCGGTGGTGGTGGTGGTGGTGGTGGGGTAGAGAGGGTTTTGTATTGGTCCATGAACGTCATGTACCGTTGAAGCGTCTCATTGTACCGTTGTACTTTCTCACTGTCGCTTAACCCCGGTCTCTGTAAGATCTGTTGCATCTCTCCATCGAGGGTGTTGATGGTCTTCACCGTAGGTGGCACAGGGTAGGGCGATTGGAGGTTTTGAAGCAACCGAGGTTCGACGAGGACCATTTTTTTCGTGTGGTTCATTTTCGGCCGAAGAGTCCACCCAATACTGGACCCAACACGGAAGCGGCCAACGGTGCTAAGATGGCCCCGAGAAAGCCGCCTTTCTGTAACACCTTTTTCTTTTGTGTTTGTGGGACCCGCTTATGGACTAGGGTTCGGAGACCTGTCTTATGCTTGGCCAACTTGGTCTTCTGAGCCGGAGTCAGTGGTACGTTGCCTTTTAACAGGTTGTACCCGATCTCGCACAGACAGCGTACAAGGTCAGGGTCCGCACCGCGTACAATGGTTCGGACCAACTCGGGTGGGGCCGTCTTCAATACACGGAGCGTGGGAGCGTGCTTCCGTACTCGCGCAGACATCATGTACAACTAATGCCAGAACCCACAACTCTACCCTTTTTATCCACCTCAGAGACAAAAAATCAACCCTGCTGTGGTATTCATTCTTTTTATTATCTCCATCATCAAACACACACACTCCAGCTGGGGGCGCCACTGTGGGTGTGTTTACATTATTTTTGCAAGTACACGTGGTGGGTCTCCCCGGGAAAGATGCCGGTCCGTAGTCGAAGGTGGTCGGGGGTGGCTTGCTTGAGGTCGAAGAGCATATACCCGTGCTGAGGGTTGTGGCATCTTTAAAGGCTTCCAACGCAAACGGTGTGCGGCCGGGATATATCTGTCTCGCCAGGTGCAGCAGTTGAGTGGTATCTCTCGGGTTTTTGAAGACCACCAGGTAGTGGGCATTTAAGCTGATGTTCCGATGTTCTTTGTTTTTACTGAACAGATTCTGCACAATGTAGATGATGCTGAGCCGTCGATGATGGCTGCCTTTGGTAAAGAGTTGGGTGACCCGCGCATCCGTCTCCGCCATGAGATCATCCAGAACCACCAAGGTGTCGGGTTCCAAATCGGCCAGGTTGGGTAGGCCTTCCACGAACGTGATGTGGGGCATTGCTGCATACGCTGCCTGCCATTCTCCGTAACACCACACGACTCGGGCAATAGGTGGGGTGATCATGCTGTCGGCGTGTTGAAGGAGCTTCCGGACGAAGTGCGTTTTGCCGGAGCCCGTCGGTCCTGCGATGAGACACGTGAAGGGATGCTGCCACCGTGGGTCCATGGTTCGAGGTGTATCCGTTGTCGTGGTAACCCGCTCTTGTAAATTTGGTACGAGTGAACTGGAGTGGTGGTGGGTACAACGTCGGTCGTCGTTGTCTGTTCACTGCGAGGGATGATGATGGTGGTGGTGGGTACAACGTGGGTCGTCGTTGTCTGTTCACTGTGAGGGATGAAATCTGGTGGGTCTTGAGACGTAGTGGGTGTTCTTGGTGTAGGTGTAGAGCTTACACTCGACGTGGCTTGTGCACGGGGTGTGGTGGTGGTGGTGACTGGGCTCGATACGACTGGTGCTCTCTGTAGACCGGTTTCGCTGGTGGCTGGTGTTCTCAGTTGGTTAAGTAACGTACTGACATAGGCTACGTCGTAAAACACACCTCCGTACAACATACTCAGCAGGGTTAGCACTAGCACCACAAAGCCCACTTGCGCTTTGCGCGTTTTGGGAGACGCTGTGTTCAGAGACAGCTGCTGTTGGTCCATAGCACTGTGGTCGGACTTGGAATGAAGGAGGACGGCAGTGGTGTCTGGCTTTATAGTCGTTTCACCTGGTTGGCCGCGACCCAGGAATTGAAAGAACTGGGCCAGCCTTGCCATTTGACGAAATGAAACAGTTTGCCACGTCGACGTTCCGTTTTCAAAATCTGCTCCAGCGTGTAGTAGTCTTGCTGTGTTTTTACGACAGGCTGTAATTCCGTCTCGTAAAACGTCCCTAGCAACGGTTCCCCTTGAAGATCTTCCAGTTCATAGACTCGCCGCTGTCGGGGTAGGCGCCGTTTAATCAGGAAGTGCTCATCGCTCCAGTTGGGCAAGTAACTTTTCTCGAACTGGCCCTTGACTTTACTGATCCGTACAGGGTCCCCGACCTTGTACACCGCCTTCGTCGTTCGCTGCGATGGCCTGGGGTACAACACACGGCGGACTTGGGCTTCATTGCGTTGGGTGACGGTAATGGGGGCTCTCTCTATACTCCGGTGATAGGCTCGATTGTAACCCCTCACCAGTTTCGGGAGAACATCGATGTACCGCCTTGTATTCTTATAGGTGAAATATTTATACATGCGGCCTTTGAATGTCCTGTTGAACCTTTCCACTACGGAAGCCTTGGTCTCGTTGTACGTATGGAAGAAAAACACCTTCTGGGCTTTCAGAAACTGTTGGAACGGTCTGTTGAGGAATTCCGTGCCTTTGTCGGTTTGCAAATACAAAGGTTTGCGCCCGGTCTTGAAGATGTCTTTGAACGCCGCTATGAGATTTGCCCCCGTTTTCGTCCGGATGGGTACCACCCACGCATACTTGGATAGAATATCGATGCACGTCAAGATATATCGATTCCCATCGTTGTGTTTGGCAAAGGCGCTCATATCGACCAATCCGCTTGCCACTGGGCATCTATTCCTCCCACGATGACCCGGTTCCGTAGAAAATGGCGACGGACAGATCGATGTAAGGTATAGGTGTCTTGTTTTCTTAACCAATCTCGGACTTGGGCACGTTGTATCCCCTGGGGTTTGGCCGCTCGATAGAGAGCCGACAAGGCACTATAGGCCGCCGGACTGTCGGGACTGTAGTATAAGTTATCCAACACCTTCTCCCAGCGCTTCATGGTGACAAAATGATGATGGACCCTGGCTCTATCGTTTATTTATAACGGGTATATCTTGGGCCGGAGTTTCTTTCTGATTTTCTTCGTGGGCTTCCACAGTGGCCATGGTAAATGACCAGTCCAACTCGTCTGATGACCGCTTGATAAGCACTTCATCCACATCTACCACGGCATCTTCCAATGCAGACCATAGATCAGGGTGAAGGGTAAAATGCACTGTACCTCCATCTAGCCGAGCCAATTGAGCAAAGAAAGGGCCGCGTCGGATGTACACATCGTGACACAAGTGGATGAGGTCGCCGTCCAGTTCACCAGACAACACCCGTTTGAATTTGGTCCAGCCCTCTCGGGACAGACGAATGTGAGCCGGGCACGGTTGTGTAGGGTCCGCATCACAGATGTCTCCCACCTCCTCCATGATATCGACCGTATGCGCATACACGTGCAGGAAAACCTCGGGGGTCAAGCTGAGATACGCCAGTATTATATGCTCCGTCATGGTCAGTACGTGAATGGTACCAGATTTGACTGTCTCTCGTATTTATAGGGAGAACCCCGTGAGATGAAAGGATCAGGTGGTCATGTCACTGGGCTGACTGAGTCTAGCCGGGTAATCAATGGCATCGTCGTCGGGTTCATGTAGTTGTTCATGGGGTTCAGCCAGTGCGTCCTCCATAGCACGAGCCCACGCCAACTGGTCTGATGATCGCTCGTCCGGTGTAAACAGCTGGTCCACAATAGGCACTACTTTCTCCAAGGCTGACCACAGAGCGGGGGCTAGGGTGAAGCCTCGCGTACGGTCTTGGTAGCGGCCCAGGCGTAGGAAGAGGGAGGTACGGTATACGTAGATGGCATTGTCTATGTGGATGAGGTGTCCGTCGAGCTCATCGCTCAACACCCGTTTAAATTTGGTCCAGCCGTCACGCTGTAGCGTCACCGTATTCGATATGGTGTCAGCGGGCGCCCAGCAAATAGCTCCACGGTCTTCCACCAGGGTGACTTTATCTTCATAGACGTGTAACCCCGCCTGGGGTGTAAGGGGCAGGATGGCTCGTAGGTCGGATGACATGCTTGCTCTAAATGTCGAACGGTGAATGACACACACTCTGTCTCACCCTCGTATTTATAGTCCCACTGTCAATACCACAGCGCCAGGGTCAATAGGGCACAGACTAGTGTGAGGCCAACCAGCCGGCGCTGGTTCCGGCGTGAGCGCTCCTGGTCCATAGCCCGAGCATCAAGGATGGCTGTCATAGTCCAGTAGTGGTGAGTGATGGCACGCCTCTCCATCGAGTGCACTCTGTGGAGGACCGCTTCTGTGAACTCGTTCAGGATCTGGCGTCGTCCCTCGTTGTCGTCGCCATCTGCAAACATGGACCGGACCACTGCTCGGTAACCCGTGAATGAATTCACCGCGGTGACATGCTGTAAAATGCGAGTCGCACAGGGCTGGATCTCCGTCATGGCTCTGGAACCGTAGAAATGAAAGTGTGGGATCCAGAGAGACGTGTTTTATAGACCAGATGTAGCTCTACGGGTGTAGTCCGTGATACGTACTATTCTGATGGGTTAGTCCAAAAAAGGGAGCAACAACAACAACACAGATTACAGGTCAATCCTTTTTATTATGCGTGAACATCATAGGAATGCATGTACTGACCTGTCTGTGTGGGTTTCCCACAATGGCGTTCACCTTCGTGTCTTTTCGGGTACGTCCGTGTCTTTTCGTTAAAGTCCGTGTATTTTCGGTAAAGTCCGTGTCTTTTCGGATCGGTGACGTCCGTGTCTATCATCCGGGTACTTCGCGTCTGCGCAATGCGGCTCAGTCGTACACCAGTACACCAGTCTCGATCCTCCACTTGGGGTAGAGTGTGCTAAAAATAGATTACCAGCTAGCGTGCTATAAAAGGGAAGGGGCCTTGCCGTTTCATCAGACACTCTATCAACCACCAAGATGTTCACTTGCACAACTTGCCAGAAGCAGTTTACTCGTCTAGATAATTTACGACGCCACGAGGCCTCCACCCACAACGATGCACGGTATACTTGTATAACCTGCGCACGGTCATTTAATCGGGAGGATCAGTTACTGCGCCACGAACGCTCATTCCACGAGGGCGCGACGGAACAATGTAAGGATTGTGGTCAACTCTTCAAACGACGCAGTCAGTTGAGACGGCATCAGCGTTTGATTCATGCCCCGTCTCCACGGTTTTGGCGACAACTTCCTACTGAAGAGGAGCCGCGGAAGGTCAGACCCAGTGAAGATAAGCCCGGGGAGACGAACGCCACTGGTGATGCGATGACGGAGAGCCCGCCTATACCCACAGTTGGGAAGAGCCTGGATTTCCAGCCGGACCCCACCGTTACGGTTTCGAGTGATACGTCATACATCGAACATTTTCTGGACGAGCCCATAAATGTTCCTAGCGATCTCTTACCCGAATATCATCCAGAGAGTGACATCTCTCGGCGCCATTGGACCATGACACGGCACTGTTTCCACCGTCATCGCCCTATTCAAGATATCTACAATTTCCCACTGACCAAGCTCACCCGTCTACGCAGCTACGTGGAAACCATCTTCAATGACCAACCTACGGCCTTCACGTTAAATGTAGCATTTGGGTACATCTTATGCCATAAGATGACGGGTGAATTGCGCTATTTCTATTCCAGTGCCATCCACCCAGTGTACGACCAACCGTTTACCATCATTGACCGGAGGTCACTAGAGATGATGCTGGACCAAGTGGAACAATTGGATGTCTTGGGATGGGCCCAACAACAACGACCCAACACCAAGTGGACAGTGAAGAGGGTGACCAATGTTACATTTTTCCTTACCAAGGTGATTCACCACCGCCATCGGTTGAATGCGTCACTCGTGCACTGATGAATACCATAACATGCCGTACATGTCTACATGCTGATCATTGACTTGAGCTCAGTAAACATTAAATGTGACGGTGCGTTAAAACATGGTGTTTGATATTTCAATTTTGTTTTGCTGTGAACATACTAAGCATACCCAGGGCGGTTCCCCCAGCCTGGGTATGATGTAACATTGGGGATAATAAACTGTATGAACATTGCTGAACTTGTCGTTATTCATATTGGACCGTCTGACCTGGAGGTGACCTTTGACCTTTTGACCCGCGTCCGCGCGGGCACTGCCGGGGATGACGCGCGCGCTGCGGCCGGGGCGCGCTGCGGGGGGCGCCGGGGCGGGGGCAGGAAAACACCCCGGAGGGTTGAACGTTGGAACTCTTCTGGGTTTGGAGGTAGTTTTAGTGAAAAACCCGGAAGTGACATGGGACCCATACAGGGTCCAGTTTTCGACACTAGGTGACCACATCCCGGCAAAAATGGCCAGTTTTCGACACCGGATGTGCCGCCATCTTGAACATACGTGCCGCCATCTTGGATATGTCCCATAATGCACCGGGTCAAAATACTCGCTTCTGATTGGACGAGAGCTCCGTGGCGGATTTGAAATACTCGCTTCTGATTGGACGAGAGCTCCGCATTGCATCTGCGCATGCGCAGAATGATATTCCTACCGCACACCCAGCCCATTAGATGACCCTTCACATAAGCTTCACTTTGATACCTCACTCGACCCCATTGGATCATTAGGGACTCCCCTACATCCCAAAACGTCTATGCGCATGCGCAGAATCGTGACAACGCCCGAGCCGCTAGTCCAGTCAGATGCCCCTTCACATAAGCTTCACTTGGATACCTCACTCGACCCCATCGGACCATGAGTAGCTCCCCTAGCTCCCAACACGTCTATTTCCATACCCTTGGGCCACCGCGCATGCGCAGAAGGCCGATATTTCAACCCCACACCCAGCCCATCAGATGCCCCTTCACATAAGCTTCACTTTGATACGTCACTCGACCCCATTGGACCATGAGTAGCTCCCCTAGCTCCAACACGGCTATTTTCATACCCTTGGGCCACCACGCATGCGCAGAATGGTGACAACGCCCAAGCCGCTAGTCCAGTCAGATGCCCCTTCACATAAGCTTCACTTTGATACCTCACTCGACCCCATTGGACCATGAGTAGCTCCCCTAGCTCCAAAACGGCTATTTTCATACCCTTGGGCCACCGCGCATGCGCAGAATGACGCTATGTCAACCCCACACCCAGCCCATCAGATGCCCCTTCACATAAGCTTCACTTTGATACGTCACTCGACCCCATTGGACCATTATTGGCTTCGCTAGCTCCAACACGGCTATTTTCATACCCTTGGGCCACCGCGCATGCGCAGAATGACGCTAGTTCAATCCCACACCCAGCCCATTAGATGCCCCTTCACCTAAGCTTCACTTTGATACCTCACTCGACCCCATCGGACCAGTAGTAACTCCCCTAGACTCCAACACGGCTATTTCCATACCCTTGGGCCACCGCGCATGCGCAGAATGACGCTAGTTCAACCCCACACCCAGCCCATCAGATGCCCCCTCACATAGGCTTCACATTGATACATCACTCGACCCCACTGGACCAGTAGTAACTCCCCTAGCTCCAAAACGGCTATTTCCATATCCTTGGTCCACACGAGTTGTCTCCCTTGCGTCAATGTGTGCAGATGGCGCTACGGTCGACGCCGTGATGGGGAAAGGGCGTCCCCGCACCATCCTGGAGCCGCCATTTTGTTTGTTGTTTTCTTGCGGAGATACACGGGACAATAAACACTCGACCCTAGGGTGGTACAGATGCTAGACTGATCCTATTAACATGGTACAACACCTATAGATTATGTTTATTACTAGGACGTCAGCGAAATACTAGTACCCATCCTCCGCATAGCAGAACTGTACAACCCAGAACAAGTCAGGACATGCCTTGATCTCTCACTCGATGCCGCCATTTTGACCACCACCAGTTTGGGAGTCAATGACGGCATGGGGAAAAACCCCAGACAAACAAGTCTATACATGTCCAAAGGTCACGCCTCATTCACACCAACCGATAACCTTCACTTTCATACCTCACTCGACCCCATCGGACCATGCAGCGTATTTCCAGTCTAGGGACTACTTTTTCTCCGCGGAGGCAGACCGCATCACCGCCAGGACCACATCACCGTGGAGGAATACATCCAGTCAAATTTTACTCGCTTCTGATTGGACGAGAGCCGCCCCGTGACCGTCCCCAATATGCAAATTTCTGAGGTCAAATTTTACTCGCTTCTGATTGGCTGTCACCTCCTCGTTTCCTCCTCAATTATGCAAATTTCTGAGGTCAATTGGCTGTTAAATGCTCTTTACCTACTACTGTTGGCGCAGTCAGTCTCACCCATGTTCCCCGCACCCCAAATCGACCAGACCGGATAGGGTTAATGTTGGCATAGTTTTGGATTTCTGGTAACGACGAAACCTTCAGGTCGAAACAACAAACACTCAAAGAGACACATACCAGGTGTGACACCCCTACTTTTCGCCAGCAATCTGCGAACTTTCACATATCAGGTAGTTGATTATTTAGCATAGAGCTATATGCATCTCTTCTGGTTGGTATCGTTGATTACGGGATAAATTTTTGGTATAAATTACTGGATGTATTTCATCAGTCGAGTCGTCTTCCCATCGTAGCATCTAGGTAGTGTGATTCCTCAATAGCCGTTAATCGCTAACATATACACTGAAAAAAAATTAATTCCTTAAAATCTAAGGAATATTCCCCGATTATTACATCAGCGGAATATTCCTTAAAACTCAATAAGGAATATTCCGTAGCATGTGAGGGAAATTCCTTAGAAATATTCCTTAGTTATGTTGAGGAATATTCCGCTGGTGTAATAGTCGGGGCGGGAATATTCCTTAAATTTTTAAGAATTATTTTTTCTGTGTACTGCAATGTGTTCCAAACAACTGTGGATACAACATTTATCATTGATGAAGGTCACCCATCTATTTCGAACATTCTTTTCTTTAATGTAATGAATTTTGCGTCGCTATGATTGTCACCGTTCATTGACACACCATGAAATACCGATATTCCAAGCTGTAAATTTGGATAGAATAGCATACTTACCACGTTTAAATACAAACAGCAGGAAACTGGTTTGATATATCTTACAGCAGAGCCGAATATCAAGTAAGTATCAAGCAAGCGACGGTTAGAGTTCACAAAAGGCAACTCCGAATTATAATCTGCCTCGATAATGACTGATTCGCATCGGTATCTTGCCGTATATGAGCTAAGCGATACGATTTCGTTAAAAGTATACTCACTAAAATGACGACAATGCGCAGTTATCCATATTTGGAGGTGTGATAATATGAAAGGCACGCAGAAGTAGATCATTACGTCAATTCAACTCTGTTTCATTGGGCACTTGTGCACACAGCCCTCCTGACATGCGCACACGACCTACATCCTTCTAAGAAGTGTACTTTCTCTTTCCCTTTTCTCTGCGAAGGATATTACACGAGTTGAAGATAAAGTGTTTTCAAAAACGGATTTACGTAGTTAAAATTGACTGAAAGACGAGTTGAAATGTTCAGACGTTTGAATTATTCAAAGACCCGGTATATGTCGAGGTGGGAAATTAGAGCAGTACAACTTTTATTCAAACTATAATGACAGTTCTTGACGGGGATTTCGAAGGGAAAACCTTCTATGTCATGTATGTTCAACTTACTGAACAGCTGACCAGACCCAAACTCCTGTTGTGTTGATATAACCAGCTGATTGTTCACAAGGAAACTGCATATTTCTCAAATATCCGTAATAAATTCTTAATTATATGTTACAGCACCTATTCGGTGGTGAAATACCTTCCGATCAAAATGTGTTTAAATTGTCTTGTAGTGTAACAGGCCTATTATGAAAGCTGTGATATACTTCCCGAACAGGACATTAGAATTTTTTGTCCTTCGTCATGGAGTGGTGGGAGGACTTGGAAAAGCTAGCCGTCCGTCATTCCGTCGGAGCGTCCTTCCGTCCGAGCGTCCTTCCGTCCGTCCGTCCGTCCCAGACCTTGTGAACGTGATATCAGTTTGATCAGAACAGTTTGACCAATCGACTTCAAACTTGAGAAGGTGCTTCACATCAGTTAGACGGCCATTGGTATTGATTTTCACTGAGGTACGTAACCCAAGATGGCTGCCATTGACCATATTGGACTCCGTTCGTCTCGCATCTTGTGAACGCGATATCTTGAGAACAATTCGACCAATCGATTTCAAATTTGAGAAGGTGCTTCACATCAGTTAGATGGCCATTGGTATTGATTTTCACTGAGGAACGTTATTCAAGATGGCTGCCATTGACCATATTGGATTCTGTCCGTCCCACATCTTGTGAACGCGATATCTCGAGAACAATTCGACCAATCGACTTCAAAGTTGAGAAGGTGCTTTACATCAGTTAGACGGCCATTGGTATTGATTTTCACTGAAGTACGTAATCCGAAATGGCTGTCATTGACCATATTGGTTCCCGTCCGTCCCACATCTTGTGAACGCGATATCTCGAGAACAACTCTACCAATCGACTTCAAACTTGAGAAGGTGCTTCACATCAGTTAAACGACCATTGCTATTGATTTTCACTGAGGTACGTAATCCAAGATGTCTGCCATTGACCATATTGGATTCCATCCGTCCCACACCTTGTGAACGCGATATCTAGATAACAATTCGACAGATCAACTTCAAACTTGAGAAGGTGCTTCACATCGGTTAGACGGCCATTGGTATTGATTTTCACTGAGGTACATAATCCAAGATGGCTGCCATTTACCATATTGGATTCCGTCCGTCCCGCATCTTGTGAACAATTTGACTAATCGACTTCAAACTCGAGAAGATGCTTCACATCAGTTAGATGGCCACTGGTATTGATTTTCACGGAGGTACGTAATCCAAGATGGCTGCCATTGAGCATCTTGGATTCCGTCCATCCCGCATCTTGTGAACACGGTATCGTGAGAACAATTCGTTCGATTGACTTCAAACTTGAGAAGGTGCTTCACATCAGTTAGACGGCCATTGGTATTGATTTTCATTGGGGTAGTATGTAATCCAATATGGCTGACATTGACCATCTTGGATTCCGTCCTGCATCTTCTTGTGAACGCGGTATCTTGAGAACAATTCGTCCGATTGACTTCAAACTTGAGAAAGTGCTTCACATCAGTTAGACTGCCGTTGATATTGATTTTCATTGAGGTAGTATGTAATCCAATATGGCTGCCATTGGCCATCTTGGATTTCACTCGCCAATATTGTACCCATCTGTGTTGTGAACGCGATATCTTGAGAGCTATTCCACCCATCGATGTATAAACCTCACCGTCCACAAATTCATATACAACTACAGACTTACATTTCAGTGTTACACTACCCATTACTGCTTCCCAAACCTCCTCAACTTGTCTCAACAATTCTACTTTCCAAGTTATATTTGAGGAGATATTGGAAGCGTATATTCGATACGCTCTCAAACAGGCTACTTGGCGGAGGACCTGCTAGCTACTCAGCTTGTTCGTGATAAAACAAACATGACAAATGTAGGAGAGCCACTGATATCAACGGGGCTTAAAAATAGCTGGATACAAAAGTTAAGTTAGTAGATTAGATTGTAGAGTAGATTAACATATCCGTGTTATAATATTGAGTGGGCTTTTAAATGCTAGGTCGTATATCACCAAAGTAGTAGGGAAAGGCCCGATCCAGCCCCCTTTTCCAGGGAGGTGACTCTTGGTTCCCCTTTTTCCGCCAGGGGGCGCTATCCCGTATGACGTCACTTCCGGTCTGGTTGAATGGAGCGTGACCTATGACGTCACTTCCGGTGTGGGTGAATGGGGCGTGGAGGATGGTAGGACATGTACTGACCTGTCTGTGTCGTTCATCTCCGTATCTTTTCGGTGAGAGGAATATATGCTGGGGTTTTTCCCCACAATGTCGTTCACTTCCGTATTTCTTCGGTCAGGTCCGTGGGAGCTTGTACTGATCTGTGGGGTTTTTTCCACCATGTCGTTCACCTCCGTGTTTTTTCGGTGAGGTCCGTGAAGATGTGGCGGGAGGTACCGAGAGATGTGACGGAGGTGTGCGAAGAGACCCGGAGATGACCGAAGAGGTACGGCGAGTTCGTTAAGGTCCGTGAAGATGTGCCGGAGGTGACCGAAAAGACCCGGAGGTGACTGGAGAGTGCCGGAGGTCACCGAAAAGACCCGAATGTGATCACCGGAGAGTGCTGGAGGTGACAGTAGTAGTAGGTAGCATTGATTTAAACCCGCATTTTGCCGGGGGAGGTAACTCTTGCATCCACCAGGGGGCGCTGTTTCCAGGTTAAAGGTATAGGGAACTCCCCGTCATCTCCCCGCCAGGGGAGGGAGTTCCGCCAGGGGGCGCCACCAGCTCAAGGTCACTATAGTTCCGGCAAAGGGCCCCTGGGCATGTATTCTTCCGCGGTGATGCGGTCTGGCGGTGATGCGGTCGCGGGAAAAAGCTTCCGCGGAGAAAAAGTAGTCCCCAGACTTCAAATACGCTGCATGGTCCGATTGGGTCGAGTGAGGTATCAAAGTGAAGCATTCGTGAAGGGGCATCCAGTCATGGGTGGGTGCATGTAAAATTAGGATTTTTTCCCGAAACTATAAAAAGCGGAACACGGACTTTACCCCTAAAATAGGGGAAAACCCCTATCAACTTTAGTCAAAAGGGCTAATATCGGTCCCCGGGTTTATTGGGACCTGCCTATCAAGTCAATGGGGTGGGTGCGTGTAAAATTAGGATTTTTTCCCGAAACTATAAAAAGCGAAATACGGACTTTACCCCTAAACTAGGGGAAAACACCTATCAACCCTAGCCAAAAGGGCTAATATCGGTCCCCGGGCTTATCGGGGACCTGCCTATCCAGTCAATGGGGTGGGTGCATGTAAAATTATGATTTTTTCCCGAAACTATAAAAACCGGAATACGGACTTTACCCCTACAATAGGGGTCTGTATTATACAATATAAGGGAAAATGCCTGTATGGGGTATGGGGATGGTCAATTTTTTTTCGTGGGCTTTACTATGGCTTGTGGGGTGGCGTTTTTCTCGTCTCGCCAAGAAAATGACAATGGGAAGGGTCCCGGAGCGAATCGGTGAAATTTTTGGGAAACGTCACCGAGGTCTGTATATAGGCCCATAGGCTGGCTATATGGGGGTATGGGTCCAACCTGGAAAATTCACACACGTTCATTGTGATATGGGCTGTTTGGATTTGTTTTTCACGTCTCGTCATTTAGAACACGATGGGAAGGGTCCCGGAGCGCAACGGTGAAATTTTGGAAAAAGTCACCGAGGTCTGGGTAGGCCCATAGGCCTATACTGCATGGCTATGGGTGTATAGGTCCATACGGGGTGGACGTTTTGGGATCTAGGTGGGCCACTAATGGTCCGATGGGGTCGAGTGAGGTATCAATGTGAAGCCTATGTGAGGGGGCAACCGATGGGATGGATGTGGGGTAGGAATATCGTCATTCTGCGCATGCGCAATAGACCAAGGGTATGGAAATAGACGTTTTGGGATCTAGGGGAGCCACTAGTGGGCCGATTGGAGTGAGGTATCCATGTGAAGCTTATGTGAGGGGGCATCTGATGGGGTGAGTGCGGGGTTGGAATATCGTACCTCTGCCCATGCGCAGTGGACAAAGGGGTATGGAAATAGACGTTTTGGGGTCTAGGTGGGCCACTAGTGGGCCGATGTGATCGAGTAAGGTATCCATGTGAAGCCTAGGTGAGGGGGCTAGACTAGGGGCTCAGTCCACAGTTGCGGATTTTTGGTCCCCCTCAAATTCTTTGAAAGTAAAATTCCACCAGGTTTGACCCCATGAGAATTTTTGTTGGCTTTTTGTTTATTGATATTTGTGATATCATTCAGTTGACTGGTTGATTTGCTTCAAATCAGTACATGGTATTTTGCCAGTAGGATTGGCCCATGCCTCACTATGCAGATGGAAGTGTGAAAGTGTGGCTGTGAATTGGGGCCATTTTCAGCTTACGAGCACATGGCATACTTTACGGTGTAAAATTGAGCTTGAAAACCGCCTGGTCGACACCCTATTTTCTTTGCCAATTTTTGTTGGTCCTTGGACTGGGCACACTGTCGGTGAGTTTCAGGACAATCGATTGTCAAGTTTTTTCTTTGGTGGAGGGGGAATATTACCCATTTTGGACCAATTTTAGAGGATTTTCCTGAAGTTTGAAGCAAGTTCAGTATGGGTTATGGGGACCCTGATTTTCGTCAACAAGGCTTACATCTGTCTCGGCTTTATGTCAAGAGCCTACTCTTTCAGAAAATATATAGTTCTATGGGGGTTCTCTAATAACACGGTTGCTGTTTAGCATAAAATGAACCTGCCTACTGTTTAATTTCAGATGCCATGGCCCTTCTGTAGACTGCACCCTATATGACAGAACAGGCACTTTCTCAGGTAACATTAAATTTGCATATCTGACTAAAAAAATTCCATCCAGAACTAATATTGTTTACTATCAAGTTGAACACAATTCAAAACAATGCTATTCACACCCAACACAGGACTGAAATTATTAAAGCAGCACAGGGGCTTGGGCTAGAAAGGGGGAGGGGTAACTCTTAGCATGGCCAGGAAATATCTGTTAAAAGGTGTGTAGAATTGCCAACATCCATGTTGGTGTTTTATCGGGGGGAGGGAGGGGGGTTCAATTGTCCCAGGAATTTTTCAAAAGTTTTAGTGTCACAGAATAATTCCTCTGGGACCATTAAAACAGCCCTACCCCCGCCCCCTCCCCATAAAACCAGCATTGGAGTTGGCAATACTATACTATACACAATGTAACAGATATTCCCCTGTCATGCTAAGAGTTATCCACCCCTCCCCCCCCCCTTCTAGCCCAAGCCCCTGTGCTGGTTTCATAATTCCAGTCCTGTGTTGGGTGTGAATATCATTGTTTTGAATTGTGTTCAACATAATTGTAAACAATATTAGTACTGAATGCAAAATTTTCAGTCAGATATATTCAAATTTGACATAGCGGTCTAGCCTGACAAAATGGCGTCGCAAAAACTGTCAAAATATGAATGGGGTAGGGGGAAAGGTATCGCTCTGTTTTATCTTAATATGACTTTCAACCATTGAGTGTCATATATCATTATACTTGTACAGACCCATAGATTGAAAGGAGTAGATAAAAAAAAATCCACAAAAAGTACCCTTCACTTAAAGGGCTCAGTCCACAGTTGCGGATTTTTGGTCCCCCTCAAATTCTTTGAAAGTAAAATTCCACCAGGTTTGACCCCATGAGAATTTTTGTTGGCTTTTTGTTTATTGATATTTGTGATATCATTCAGTTGACTGGTTGATTTGCTTCAAATCAGTACATGGTATTTTGCCAGTAGGATTGGCCCATGCCTCACTATGCAGATGGAAGTGTGAAAGTGTGGCTGTGAATTGGGGCCATTTTCAGCTTACGAGCACATGGCATACTTTACGGTGTAAAATTGAGCTTGAAAACCGCCTGGTCGACACCCTATTTTCTTTGCCAATTTTTGTTGGTCCTTGGACTGGGCACACTGTCGGTGAGTTTCAGGACAATCGATTGTCAAGTTTTTTCTTTGGTGGAGGGGGAATATTACCCATTTTGGACCAATTTTAGAGGATTTTCCTGAAGTTTGAAGCAAGTTCAGTATGGGTTATGGGGACCCTGATTTTCGTCAACAAGGCTTACATCTGTCTCGGCTTTATGTCAAGAGCCTACTCTTTCAGAAAATATATAGTTCTATGGGGGTTCTCTAATAACACGGTTGCTGTTTAGCATAAAATGAACCTGCCTACTGTTTAATTTCAGATGCCATGGCCCTTCTGTAGACTGCACCCTAGGGTGTCGTTTCCATTCTGCTGCGCAGGTCACGTGGGTTGTGACGTCACTACCGGGTTTCACCTCCAAACCCAGAAGAGTTCCAATGTTCAACCTCCGGCGGTTTTCCCGTCCCGGCCCGGCCCGCTCCGGCCGCAGCGCGCGCACGCGCGCAGGGGTGATCTGATGCCGCTGCGCGCGCGCGCGTCATCACCGGCAGTGCGCGAATGAATGTCGGGTCAAAAGGTCAAAGGTCACATCCAGGTCAAAAGGTCCAAGGTCTCCCTTTCGGCAAGGTTCGGAGGAGACAATGTTGCGGCATCGATATTCAGAGCTTGAACCCCAAAAGGGGATTGTAAATTAACCTGAGAAGGATGGGCAGTTCCATTTGTTCGAGAAAAAGAGCCAATGAGCGATCGATAAAAGAACCAATGGACGGGTACTAGAATTTCGCTCACGTCTGCGCCTACCTCCGGGTACTGGGATGCTTTCGCCGACGTCCGCGCCTACATCCGGGTTCTTGTACACCCGGGTAATGTTTTCTGGACATGGATGGGTTACCTTTGGCTCCATTCTAGGCCACGGATTGGCTAATACGGTGTTCAAAGCCAGTTTCATGCATTATGCTCATATAGAAAACACACAAGACAGGGTTTTTTGGTGAGATCTCATTTTTTATTCAGTGAACAACAACAACGTGAGAACAACCACGTGAAAACTGAAGCCCAGAACAAGGGGCTTGTACATTGAAAGAACTGAAGCCCAGAACAGGGGGCTTGTACATTGAAAGAACTGAAGCCCAGAACAGGGGCTTGTAAACTTAAGCCCAGAACAGCGGGCGTGTGTACATTGAAAGAACTTAAGCCCAGAACGGGGCTTGTACATTGAAATGATGGGCGGCCCAGTCATATACGAGTACATCGCGGTCCTCGGCCTTGGGGTACTCGTCAAACATCTGTACGATGGTAGATAAGGGTCTTCCCCGGCATCGATGGTACAGGTAAAACAAGCAATATTGTCCGCACACGCTACTGGTCAGGATTTGCAACGTTTGGCTGTTCCAACACCACGTCTCTGTGCCTTGATCCATGAAATCTGTTAAATCGGGATGGAGGGGTGGCAGGCCGTACGGGTCAAAGTATTCGCCCTGCTGTTCTGTCAAGTACACGGCCACCCAATGTTCACCGGGCCGATCCATCGGGTCCGTGTTGAGAACGTAAGCAGCAGGAAACATACGGTCTAATGGGAACACATCTCGGGCGAACACCCCTTGAAAGACCATACGTGTCCCTGGGTCATTCTCCACCACGGTGGTTATCTGGTCTGTATCCATGTTAGGTGGAAAAGTCACACAGGACGTTGCGCGCCTTGTCCACTTGAACGATGTTGTCAAACTCGGCGTAGCAGATCACATTGACGGTGGTCGCGAGGGCTCGTGCAAAGTGGATTTCCCACCGTAAATTGCCTTGCTTGGCCAGGGCCAGCTGATGGTCGTTCTCTAAGGTGGGGGTCAGATCGAAACAGAACAACGTGTATCCGTTCCCGTAGTCCTCCCGACTGATCAAATTCCCTTCGTCCTGGTTGATTTGACCGGTGGCTGTAAACAGGCTCTGATAGGCTCGAATGAAATTCCTGCGCCCAAAGTTCGGTGTTAAGGCCGTGGCTGGGACCTGTTGTCCATCCACATGCAGGGCCACAAAATTGATGCCGAAATGTTTAAAGTCAAACGGATTCTCTGGGTAGGCTCCGCTGAAACTTGGTAATTTTCCACACAGGCCAGGATCAATCGCTTGGGTAGTTCCCCCAGGAACAGGTTTTCTTTGTTGGCGCCCATATTTCCAGCAGGCACAGAGAACACTTTGGTTTGTACACGTCGGATAGGGTACTGGGCTGGTTTTGTTTCCAAGGCTTTCATGTGTCCCAATTGAACGGCTGGATTCGGTTTCACTTTTCGGACATACAGGACTGCGTCTTGGATGACAATCTTATAGTCAGCTGCATGCTCCTCTACGTTAGTGGCCATCAAGGCGAAGGTCGGAGGCGCCCGTATCAGTCGGATTTTGATGGGGATCTTGTTCAAGAGGTACCGGTCTTGCATGAACATATCTGCGTGCAGTCGACCCTTGAGATCCACCGAGTCACTGTTCGCAGTGAAAGCCTTCCGTTTGTTATATCCCACATTGTCCACCGTGTCCATGTGCTCGGGTGTGTCCTGGTAGAATAAAGCGGCTGTCAGCTGAGACTTTTTAGCCTCTCGGCCATACGACAACAGTGTCTCGATGTAGGCTCGATAGGGTACGTGTTGGTCGAGTCACTGATGAGTTTGTCGCTGAGAAAAATATCCACCTGTTGAAACATCGAGTGCAGCCAGAGATTCGTCGGGCCCACTGTTGCAGCTTGGATGATTCTGGTGCCATCCCCACTGAGCACCTTGGCTTTCACATACAAGTATGTATGGGCTAAATCCACATAGGCCGTATCCGCATTACTGATGGTGAACTCGATGGGCCCTGTTTCGTTGATGCTGGAGAGCGGGAGATGCTCCACCCATAATCCTTGTTCGGCACTGGTCTGTGTGGGCGGCACGGTCCACAAATCAAATTCACTGTTGGTGGAGGGGCAGGACTCGGCGTGGATCAAGGACATGTTCTAAGAAAAGATATCCTGGGTCTTCGATGTGCGTCGTCGCTGGGTCGGTCGTCGACTGGTGCGTGGTCTCAGTGGGGCAGCTCTTTTATTCCCTACGGTGCGTTGTGCTTTGGCCACCAAGACGCCTCCCGCTTCTTTGGCCCGCCGTTTCAAGGGTTCTTTGGGTGCCGTACCCCCCAAGACATCACCGGCCACTTGCAGTCCACTGCGTACCGCTTGTTTGCCGATTGCTTTCACCCCACGCGTCACCAAGAGCAGGAACGTTTTCACAATGCTGCCGAGTATGTTCCCCAGTCCATGTCCTCGTTGCATGCGTGCACCGCTAAAGACCGGAAAGCCACCCCCGGCCTGTTGGGTATAATAGTCCATATAGCTGCGTGCATCGCACTCGTAAGGTACTTTCATTATGCAAAGTGGGGAGCACGTGCTTGTCGAAAATGAAGTGTCAGCACCACTTTCCCGCGTTCGAATGCCACCGGTCGTCCCGTGTCATCTCTTATATCCACCGTGATCGTGTTGATGTCGGTTTGTCGTACGGGCAGGTAGAGCATGTGGGTGAAACTGTGGGTGATTTGATCTCCATACCTCTTTTTAATGGTTACCACCCGTTACAGAGGTGTGTTGATATCGCCCACGATGTGGTTGTCCAACACGTCCGAGTAGACGTAGAGTCCGTACATACCCGACTTCATATCCATCGGGATCTCGCCTTGGTGGGCGGTGGGACCAGCGAACGGCTGTAGATCGAAACCCAGCATTTGCTGTAGGATAGGACTCAGTACGACACTCGCGTTGGCGGTGACGATAAGCTGTGCCTTGTCGTTGTGTGCGTTGTAATCGTGATTCCACGTGATTCTTGAAGGGAAAGGATTTGATGGGTTTTGAAGTATTCGTGACCTCCCGTAGAGCCTTATAATGCAACAGTCTTGACAGCCCACCCATGAACTCCTTGGGGGTATCGTATTGGCCTTCGGGGAGGGTGAGTCGGGTGTTTTTGCCTTCGTAGGTCACCTCGTAGCACACTTCATTGGCTCGCACGTTGTACCACGAGTAAGGTATTGGATATCCACGAGGCCACATTCTCAGCGCCCAGGGAAATGCAACGGTTGCGGTAACTGGGTCACGTACTTGGCCACGGTGTTGTCAGGAACACATCCAGCGAACTGTTACTGGGCAGGGTGAGGTAAAACATGGCGACTGAGCTGTCCTGCTGCTGCTGTTGGTTTTAATAGGTGTTCCAGGCCTTGGGCGGTTGTGTCCGGCGTCGTGTTCGTCGCGTTGACTTGCTACGTGTCACGGCTCTGGAGATGTGGGGTGTCCTGATCAAGGATGGTTTTTTAAAGGTTTGAAAAGAAAGTGCCCGTTGTGGTGGTGGAGTTTTGGGGGTGACTCCGGTTCCCATTCGGATTCCCAAGAAGGTAGTGGGCCACTCGGCGATTGCTGGGTTCGCTGCATAAAGGCCCAGCGGTGGGGGTTCCCCACCAATTCCTGTGTTACATGCATGTCTTTCAAGCCTTGAGCGAAGACCTCCCATCCTCGAGGATCCGTGTGCGATCTGCGTTGACGCATCAGGTCATTCACTAAATCCGCCATGTGGGTCCCGGGGACCACCTGATTCTGTACCAGGAGTTCGCCTTTATCATTCCAAGTCATGTTAGGATTCTGTTTCATCCGTTGTAATACCAGGCCAGCTTGTTTCTTGAACGATGCAGGTACACTCTTCAGCACTTCGTCTTCCACCCACTGTGGGGCTGTGGGTGCTACCCCTGGTAATGGCGGCTGTTGGAGCGGTGCTGAGGTCGGCGGTGTGTCACGTGGTGGTGGTGGTGGTGGTGGGGTAGAGAAGGGTTTTGTATTGATCCATGAACGTCATGTACCGTTGAAGTTGTACTTTCTCACTGTCGCTTAACCCCGGTCTCTGTAAGATCTGTTGCATCTCTCCATCGAGGGTGTTTATGGTCTTCACCGTAGGTGGGACAGGGTAGGGCGATTGGAGGTTTTGAAGGAACCGTGGTTCGACGAGGACCATTGTTTTCGTGTGGTTCATTTTCGGCCGAAGAGTCCACCCAATACTGGACCCAAAACGGAAGCGGCCAACGGTGCTAAGATGGCCCCGAGAAAGCCGCCTTTCTGTAACATCTTTTTCTTTTGTGTTTGAGGGATTCGCTTCTGGACTAAGGTTCGGAGACCTGTCTGATGCTTGCCCAACTTGGTCTTCTGAGCCGGAGTCAGTGGTACGTTGCCTTTTAGCAGGTTGTACCCGATCTCGCACAGACAGCGTACAAGGTCAGGGTCCGCACCGCGTACAATGGTTCGGACCAACTCGGGTGGGGCCGTCTTCAATACACGGAGCGTGGGAGCGTGCTTCCGTACTCGCGCAGACATCATGTACAACTAATGCCCGAACTCACAACTCTGCCCTTTTTATCTACTTCAGAGACAAAGTCAACCATGCTGTGGTATTCATTCTTTTTATTATCCCCATCATCAAACACACACTCCAGCTGGGGGAGCCACTGTGGGTGTGTTTACATTATTTTTGCATGTACACGTGGCGGGCCTCTCCGGGAAAGATGCCGGTCCGTAGTCAAAGGTGGTCGCGGGTGGCTTGCTTGAGGTCGAAGAGCATATACCCGTGCTGAGGGGTTGTGGCATCTTTAAAGGCTTCCAGCGCAAACGGTGTGCGGCCGGGATACATCTGTCTCGCCAGGTGCAGCAGTTGAGTGGTATCTCTCGGGTTTTTGAAGACCACCAGGTAGTGGGTATTTAAGCTGATGTTCCGATGTTCTTTGTTTTTACTGAACAGATTCTGCACAATGTAGATGATGCTGAGCCGTCGATGGTGGCTGCCTTTGGTAAAGAGTTGGGTGACCCGCGCATCCGTCTCCGCCATGAGATCATCCAGAACCACCAAGGTGTCGGGTTCCAAATCGGCCAGGTTGGGTAGGCCTTCCACGAACGTGATGTGGGGCATTGCTGCATACGCTGCCTGCCATTCTCCGTAACACCACACGACTCGGGCAATGGGTGGGGTGATCATGCTGTCGGCGTGTTGAAGGAGCTTCCGGACGAAGTGCGTTTTGTCGGAGCCCGTCGGTCCTGCGATGACGCAAGTGAAGGGATGCTGCCACCGAGGGTCCATGGTTCGAGCTGTATGCGCTGTCGTGGTAACCCGCTCTTGTAAATTTGGTACGAGTGAACTGGAGTGGTGGTGGTGGGTACAACGTCGGTCGTCGTTGTCTGTTCACTGCGAGTGATGATGGTGGTGGGTACAACGTCGGTCGTCGTTGTCTGTTCACTGTGAGGGATGAAATCCGGTGGGTCTTCAGACGTAGTGGGTGTTCTTGGTGTAGGTGTGGAGCTTGGTGTGGAGCTCGACGTGGCTTGTACACGGGGTGTGGTGGTGACTGGGCTCGATACGGGGTTGACTGGTGCTACCTGTAGACCGGTTTCACTGGTGGCTGGTGTTCTCAGTTGGTTAAGTAACGTGCTGACATAGGCTACGTCGTAAAACACACCTCCGTACAACACACTCAGCAGGGTTAGCAGTATCACCACAAAGCCCACTTGCGCTTTGCGCGTTTTGGGAGACGCTGTGTTCAGAGGCAGCTGCTGTTTGTCCATAGCACTGTGGTCGGACGTGGAATGAAGGATGACGGCAGTGGTGTCTGGCTTTATAGTCGTTTCACCTGGTTGGCAGCGACCCAGGAATTGAAGGAACTGAGCCAGCCTTGCCATTTGACGAAATGAAACAGTTTGCCACGTCGACGTTCCGTTTTCAAAATCTGCTCCACCGTGTAGTAGTCTTGCTGTGTTTTTACGACAGGCTGTAATTTCGTCTCGTAAAACGTCCCTAGCAACGGTTCCCCTTGAAGATCTTCCAGTTCATAGACTCGCTGCTGTCGGGGTAGGCGCCGTTTAATCAGGAAGTGCTCATCGCTCCAGTTGGGCAAGTAACTTTTCTCAAATTGACCTTTGACTTTACTGATCCGTACAGGGTCCCCGACCTTGAACACCGCCTTCGTCGTTCGCTGCGATTGCCTGGGGTACAAGACACGCCGGACTTGGGCTTCATTGCGTTGGGTCACGGTAATGGGGGCTCTCTCTATACTCCGATGATAGGCTCGATTGTAACCACTCACAAGTTTCGGGAGAACATCGATGTACCGCCTTGTATTCTTATAGGTGGAACATTTATACATACGGCCTTTGAATGTCCTGCTGAACCTTTCCACCACGGAAGCCTTGGTCTCGTTGTACGTATGGAAGAAAAACACCTTCTGGGCTTTCAGAAGCTGTTGGAACGGTCTGTTGAGGAATTCCGTGCCTTCGTCGGTTTGCAAATACAAAGGTTTGCGCCCGGTCTTGAAGATGTCTTTGAGCGCCGCTATGAGATT